>KZ654031.1:20553-44494 GCA_001010745.2 Gerris buenoi
TGTTCTTTTTACGATTGCAACAGAACTGTATTGTCCACAGGCTTCATTTTGTGCTTGCATAAAAGCCAATTAAATTTACTACAACTTCTTTTCTTATGACTTTTCTCGTAGGGGAGAGTTTTTATGCCGATATTCGGCCCGAAACAAGAGCAATACTTAAAATTTCATTTTTTGGAAAATTATAGGAATTTTTGCAGTGCCATAGACTCCGTGACTTTTAGACGTAAAGAGTTGCCAATGGTCTCTAAAGGAAGCGAATTATATTTACTTCAACTTCACCCCTTATGACTTTTCTCGTAGGTTAACAGTTATACGCCGATATTCGCCCCGAAACGAGAGCAATAGTTTTTTAGGGAAAATAATTTCAATTTTCGAAGTGCCATATCTCGAAACCTATTGGTCGTATAGTGCTGCGGTTGATCTTATGCTGCTGGAAATTTACTGTACTTTTAAAATTGTCTTAACGACTAATACCGCTCAACCCATAGTGTACGAGCTATATGGCAAAAACTGAAATAAGTTTGATTTTTTTTTCAGTTTTTCATGTATTACGCAGCAAGCATAGGTTTTTCGAAGCTGCAAACTTAGGATCACACTACCCTAACGGGTCTGAACAACATATAAAAATATCAGTCCTTCATCACGCTTTGCGAATTTCGATATTTTTTATGCATATTTTGACTAGCCTATAACTATAATAAAAGTAAATTAATTGAAACTTTAATCACATTTAAAATGTATTTTTCTACATTGTTTAAAATATATAAACCAACATTTATTGGACGGCTGGGCTTTCATTACCCTTAATATTAAAAAACGCCATTTTTAATTCGATTTTTAGGTGCTTTCCCATGATCGGATTTTGTCTGATTTTGGATACGTTACAAAGCAGGGTTAGTTCAGTTGAATACCGCTGGAATCGCGCGTGAAACAATTATGCGCAGGTCAAATCGTATTTTCCCTAGACTAATATATATTTCTCCATCTTTATTTTATTGGTTATTTAATTGTAATATTATACTTTAGTTATCTCTCGACACATATTTAACTATTGTATCTCTAATCTTTAATTAATTAGGAATTTTATTTTATCATATTTCATCTATTTATATCTATTATTTCTCTATTATTTATCTATTATTTATCTACTAATCTATCTATTACTCTCCACTTATAATATAAACGCCAAAAGGGATAGTCACTGAATTATCTCCTTTTCAAGCCTATCATGCCAAATAAACAAGTTATCATTAACACTTATAGCATGTAATTGTAGTTGTGTTATTCAATAAAGATTTAAAAAAAATAAAAAAAATAAAATAATTTTACTCAGATGGTTTCTAACCTTATTAGCTTAGTAAATAATGTACTACAAGAGAATGCTACTCTTAAACACCGTGTTTCTTGCCTTGAATCTAGTATTACGGCAGTGCCCGAGATTAGAAGCACGTATTCTAATGCGACAATAAATAGGAATAACGCATACTACACTCGTCTGTACGGGCCGGCTCTAGCCCAGCCAATGACTCATTGCCCCCCTACCCATGCTAATTCACAATCTACGATGCCTGATAATAATGTGTCACGCCCACTTCCCCACTTCAGCTCAGCCGGTCAAAAGGATTTAGTACCCCCCACTCAACTTTCAAATAGGCACCAGGATATCGGCATAACAAATGTAAATAAAGATCGCACGTATGTTAATAACGATTTTAATGGACCTACGATACCTGACTCTGATCACAATGCAGGGTTTAATAAGGTTACATATTGTAATCGGAAGACTAGAAGAACTCCCTTTATCGTAGGAAAGACATCTTCAAACTCAGCTCTTACAGCCGCTCCACGGACAAAGCGTATTTTTATCTCTAGACTTAATCCCGATACTAGTTCTGATGATCTTTTAAACTATATTAAAAACGTGGCTGAGATTAACATACCTGCAGATGCTCCTATAACAAAAATGGAATCACGAAGCAAGAATTACGTACCATTGAGGCTTGAAATACCCGAAAACACGTTTACGTCCTTACTTAATCCCGAATTATGGCCTCAAGGAATAATATGTAAGCCTTTCTACGGTAGACTTAAATGCGAGTTTCCTACGCCTCCGGAGGGGCCTATTGAGTCTGGCACACTATGAAAATTAATATTTTATACCAAGTTTGCCGTGGCCTTCGCACTAAAGCGAATATTTTTCTAAGATCTACAGCCTCTGTCGATTTAGATTTAGATATAATTTGTGTAACAGAAACATGGTTTAATTATTCATGTGTTGATTCGGCGTACTTTCCACCACGCTTTTGTGTAGAAAAAAGAGATCGTACTTACAGTTCCAGAAATGAGAAAGGTGGGGGTGTTTGCATTGCGGTCTCTTCTACTTGCTGTTACGTTAGAAGATATGATCTTGAGTCGGCATATGGATTGAAAGCCGTCATCCTAGTTTTTCACCTACCTTAATAGGGCTTCACTACATAGCTGATTCAGTATCTAATGACTCGATAAATTCTTACTTTAAATGCTTAAAATAAATAGAAAAGAAAGAATAGTATCTGTTGGGGAGTTCAACTCTCCTAAAATCGACTGGTCCAATTTTACTTATGAGCGGTCTAACCCAAATAAAAAACTTCGAGCTGAATCTATTTGTAATCTCTGTTATTCTATGTCTTTAGAGCAGTGTAATGATGTTATTAACCAGAATAAGGTCATTCTAGATTTAATACTGACTTCTGTTACTGGTATTAAAGTCACACGACATTATGAACCTTTAGTAACCGAAGATACTCATCATCCTACTCTATATGTTGAGCTACCTTTTTTCCACCGACATCAGCGGCATTTCTCTTCTTACTCTTTTCGTGATTATCGCAGTGGCGATTACGTAGATGTTGATTGGGGCCCTGTTTATTACGACTTAGATATTAATAGAAACGTTGAGGTCCTTCACGATATTCTTGATAATGCTATTAACTTAAATATACCGACGAAAACTGTTTCTACATTTCCTTCTTGGTTTTCTCCTCAAATGCGCTATGCTGTCAGAAAAAAGAATTGCTACGCCAAAAAATATCTAAAAAACGTAATCACCAAAATCTTAGCTCAATTTTTTGACGGTTTTACAAGAAATTAAAATAAATAAATTATATAATTAGTGATCCTTATTGGTCCAATCTCGTCAACTCTGATTTAGAATCGAACCCAGTCTTTAATTTGCCTTTATATCAGATAAGCTTGTGCTTAAGCCTTCTAAAGGTTCAGGACCTGACAACATACCCACCTATATCATTTAAAGTCTAGCTCCGTTTTTGGCACCTGCCCTCTCATTCATTTTTAATGTGAAAAAAAAAAAAAATGAATTTCTTCCCTCGAACTATCGACCAATTGCTCTAAATGGTGTCTTTGGGAAGATTTTTGAAAGAGTCTTGAAGCCTTTTCTTTCGTCCCACCTAGAACAATTTCTAGATAAAAACCAACATGGCTTTAGGTCTGGTCGTTCTACCTCTACAAACCTCGTTAACTTTATATCTACCATTGTTCCCTTTATCACTTCAGGTCTACAGGTAGATGCAGTGTACTTCGATCTAAGGAAAGCTTTCGATTCCGTTGATCATGACCTATTGTTACACAAGCTTGGTGTTATGTTTAAAAATCCTGTCATTAAACATGGTTCAAGAGTTACTTATCCGGCAGAGAGTGCGCAGTCAGAGTAGGGTAATTCCCTTTCTAGTCCCTTTGTTGCCACTTCTGGGGTTCGCCAAGGTTCGGTCATAAGTCCTCTCTAGTTCCTGGCCTTCTTAAACGACCTACCCTCATTTGTACATTGTAACTAGTCTTTTCTGTGATGACCTTAAAATATACTCGCTAGTTACTTTCCCTGTTTCAGCTAAATGGCTTCAATATTCCATTAATGGTATTGTTCTTTGGGCTCATCTAAATAAGATGAAACTAAACGTATCAAAACTGTGCTAATATCATTTACCAGGCGCTTGCACCCTAATGCAACTAATTACCACATCGGTGGATTATTTTTAAGGAAAGAAACTAAAGTCCGAGATCTTGAGTCATTCTTGATACTAATCTCAAATTTGGTGTACAAGTAGATGCGGTAGTCTCAAAAGCTTTAAAAATATTAGGCCTTATTCGATCTATCACAGTTGGATTGTCGTTAGATTGCTTCGTTCGACTCTACTTAGCTTTAGTTCGTCCCATCTTGGAGTATTGTGTACCGGTATGGAATAACTTGACTCAAACCCTAGAAAATAAAATTTAAAATAAGCAACGCTTATTTATCAGAATAGTATATTTTAGGTTCTTCTACCGCAAAATCTAGACAATGAATAGAGCGGCTAGCGACCCGTAGATCTGCTTATGTAGCCCTGTACTTGGCTAAAGCTCTTAACGGCTCCCTAACTTGTTTGAGTACTAAAGAACATGTAGTAATACTTCCACCAGGACGACGAGCGGGGAGATTGGTTTATGTCAAGGAAATATCTGCGATATCTCCGATGTCTCGGTGTGCCCGAAGTTTTAATAAAATTAATATCACTTAAATTATTTAAATACATTAAAATCACTTAAAAATGTTCTAACTGTGATGTAACTTATTTTTATTGAATTTATACTATTATTACATTATTGCTACTACTTTTATTTGTTTTATGGCTATCAGTATTTTTATTATTTTAATTACGATGTATGTTATTCGAGATATTAGTAGTAGGTACTTTATTAAAATTTTTGTTAATTAGTATGTATGTAAAATCTGTTGTTCATGTTTTAATCTATTTTGGCTTTTAAGGCTGGTGAAATTTTTTTGCATAATAAAATAAATAAATAAATAAAAGGTATCGTCATTGCTCGATTTTGTGACTGTTGTTTCTTACGGATTCATTCCCGGGCTCCAGACGACGTATCGCGCCATTTTTTTTTTTCCGGGGGCTTCCTGAATCCACAGGCCACTAAGGTGGGCCCATAGAACAAACCCGGGTTAGGGACCGAAATCTTCACACCCTCGTGTGAAGATATGGTCGTTAACCAGTACTCCCCTCTTAGTTGTATTACAACCAGGATTGTCATCAAGTCATCATCATGATTTCCAGGCCGAAACCTGGTGGCGCTACTCTTTCGAAGAGCTTCCCATTTGTTTAAACAATGGACATTGAGCGGGGGGGGGGGGGCCTTGTCCGGGAATCGAACCCAGAGCTGCGGTCACCTTCTGACCCTGCGTGAAGCCTTTGAGCCTACCAGGTCCTAGCGTGCCATAAGTAACCTCGTTCCAAAAACATATTTCAACGATAAATAATCACGATGGGAGGAGATTAGATAGATTCGGAGAAG
Source organism: Gerris buenoi (assembly GCA_001010745.2). Lineage (NCBI taxonomy): Eukaryota > Metazoa > Arthropoda > Insecta > Hemiptera > Gerridae > Gerris > Gerris buenoi. Next base: position 25,891 of record KZ654031.1, read on the forward strand.
AAGAAGATTCGACGTGGGAGTTAAAAGGAACGTTTTAATCTGACGATTTAAATTAACGATGCATTCCTCGCTTTGTCCAATCAAGTTAATTCTAGCGGAGAAATGTCTTTCATCTTAAATTCTGCTGAAATATACATCTGTTTTATGTTCTAGGTGAAAGAGGATTACCAGGCCCTCCAGGACCCCCCTCTTCTCAAATCTACCAAACTGGTGGTAAGTACTCTTTGACTACACATTTGGAAATATTAATATAGAAAATATCCCACTCAAAACTCAAGTATTTCATACTCGTTTACAAATAATTGCGTGATATGAACTTTATCTGTATTAATCCCTTATTGCCATCAAATAATTTCTAGAAGTATGAACTCTGCTTCATATTTATCTGTATTAATCCCTTATTGCCTTCAAATAATTTCTAGAAGTATGAACTCTGCTTCATATTTATCTGTATTAATCCCTTATTGCCTTCAAATAATTTCTAGAAGTATGAACTCTGCTTCATATTTATCTGTATTAATCCCTTATTGCCTTCAAATAATTTCTAGAAGTATGAACTCTGCTTCATATTTATCTGTATTAATCCCTTATTGCCTTCAAATAATTTCTAGAAGTATGAACTCTGCTTCATATTTATCTGTATTAATCCCTTATTGCCTTCAAATAATTTCTAGAAGTATGAACTCTGCTTCATATTTATCTGTATTAATCCCTTATTGCCTTCAAATAATTTCTAGAAGTATGAACTCTGCTTCATATTTATCTGTATTAATCCCTTATTGCCTTCAAATAATTTCTAGAAGTATGAACTCTGCTTCATATTTATCTGTATTAATCCCTTATTGCCTTCAAATAATTTCTAGAAGTATGAACTCTGCTTCATATTTATCTGTATTAATCCCTTATTGCCTTCAAATAATTTCTAGAAGTATGAACTCTGCTTCATATTTATCTGTATTAATCCCTTATTGCCTTCAAATAATTTCTAGAAGTATGAACTCTGCTTCATATTTATCTGTATTAATCCCTTATTGCCTTCAAATAATTTCTAGAAGTATGAACTCTGCTTCATATTTATCTGTATTAATCCCTTATTGCCTTCAAATAATTTCTAGAAGTATGAACTCTGCTTCATATTTATCTGTATTAATCCCTTATTGCCTTCAAATAATTTCTAGAAGTATGAACTCTGCTTCATATTTATCTGTATTAATCCCTTATTGCCTTCAAATAATTTCTAGAAGTATGAACTCTGCTTCATATTTATCTGTATTAATCCCTTATTGCCTTCAAATAATTTCTAGAAGTATGAACTCTGCTTCATATTTATCTGTATTAATCCCTTATTGCCTTCAAATAATTTCTAGAAGTATGAACTCTGCTTCATATTTATCTGTATTAATCCCTTATTGCCTTCAAATAATTTCTAGAAGTATGAACTCTGCTTCATATTTATCTGTATTAATCCCTTATTGCCTTCAAATAATTTCTAGAAGTATGAACTCTGCTTCATATTTATCTGTATTAATCCCTTATTGCCTTCAAATAATTTCTAGAAGTATGAACTCTGCTTCATATTTATCTGTATTAATCCCTTATTGCCTTCAAATAATTTCTAGAAGTATGAACTCTGCTTCATATTTATCTGTATTAATCCCTTATTGCCTTCAAATAATTTCTAGAAGTATGAACTCTGCTTCATATTTATCTGTATTAATCCCTTATTGCCTTCAAATAATTTCTAGAAGTATGAACTCTGCTTCATATTTATCTGTATTAATCCCTTATTGCCTTCAAATAATTTCTAGAAGTATGAACTCTGCTTCATATTTATCTGTATTAATCCCTTATTGCCTTCAAATAATTTCTAGAAGTATGAACTCTGCTTCATATNTATAAAAGGTTTTACAATATCAAGTAAACCAGCTGTTCTGTTTATAGACAGTGTTGCCTTTTTTTGCCGGATTATTTTTTCCATACTTATTTCTCATCATAACCCTTACTCATCACATTTGATTCTTTTTAGATTTTTTATCTTCACTTTTTATACTTAAACATTTTTATATTTGATATAAATTGTTTAAATCGTGAAGTTAGTCAAAAAATAACCATTAGTTGTCATTGTTATTATAATTATAAATTAGATTATTAAATCTTTGTTTAGATTTAAGTTCTTTATGTTCGTAAGTTGGAACACTGGAGTGCGGTAAAGTAAAACGAGTGCGGTAAAGTAAAACGAGTGCGGTAAAGTAGTAAGTGCAGGAATCTGCTATTTTGCGTACTATTATGAGTGCGATAACAACCACTTTATCGGTGTAAAATAATTTATTTTGTGCCTTGGAGAGATTTCAGTAGGAGAAAGAGAGATTAACAATAGTGAAATTCTATCTTCCACAAACGAATATTTCCTGAAATCGGATGTTCCTGAATGTTTTCTGATGTCTTGAATAAAGATGTGAATAATTACTATTTAAGAATGATCATGTATTGCTTTTTTTTTGTAATTAAAAAATTAAGTTTAGTATGGGATTGTTTAACTTATTTAATAAATATATTTTAACTGAAAAATACCACTAAGCATTTGATTTTTGTCAAGATTGATGATTATAATAGTGGTGGTTATTATTTGTTGGTGCGGAGAATTATTTAATGGTTATGTAGTGGAAGTTGCTATTCCATTTACTAGAGAGTAAAACATCTCTTTTTTTAAATTGCTTTCAGAAATTTAGCTCATTGATCCACCATTTTAACTGCTATAAATGTTTTACTTCTAACAAATAAAAATTTCCATTCAAACCTATCCGTATCTACTCTCTTCCAGCACACCCGACAAACTTTTCTCATATCTTTTTTGGTCTTCCTATTCTCTGTTAATGACCACCAAAATAATAACAGTTCATTTGACCATCGCTCTTATTGTCACTAGATGCCCGGTCCATCTCCATTTTCTCTCAAGAACAGTTCTGCCGATATATTTTTTTAGTCTTAGTAGTGATCCAATTATTATTTTTAGTGATATTCAATAATTTTATTCTTCATATTCCAATTGTATGTCAAAGCTATAGTTTAATTTGATTTGCTTTATTTGTTTCAACCATTTTCATAATTTATAATTATAAAGTTTTATTCTCTGCTACGCATCACACAGAGTAATTTTTTTTTTTGTCCATCAAATTCTTATTTTTAACTTGTAAATGTTTTTTTTTTTTTTTTTTTTTTTTTTTTTTTTCTTAGATTGTAGATTTTTTAGGAAATTAACATTTAATGAAGGGATCACTTTCTCTTTCAAGAATATTAAAGTTTGTTGACAACTTAATTTTAATCTTTTTATCCTCTAAAAGAACATTTAAGAAATCGTCTATTTAAACTTTAACTAAGCGAAATCTTGAACTTTCCAACTTGTTACCTGTAAGATTACTTTTAAGAATTCTTGATTGCTTCTATTTTCTCTTCCCTTAATCGTTTCCTATTATATTAAGTCATTTTTCGTATTCAAAATTCTAAATAAAGACTAAAAATGATATATTCGTAATTATTCTTTTAAAATAATAATGTTGGTTCATAAAACTATAAATCATGATAAACTTTGGAATGGAGAAAAAAACAACATCGTATTATACATTTACTATATGATATTAAATTGGAATTTCAACCGTAACTTTCATTTCTATTGTAAATTGTGATAATATAAATATATTTCATTGCATAAAATGAACCGCATTTATTACAAGTTTTAATCCCACCAAAAAACTTATAAATTTACAAACATAACAATATGTTCACAATCTTTGCGCTCAATGCTCAAAAATGATCGACCTCGCTTCTTCCAATATAAAATTCTAAATATGAGAGTAAATGAATACTTTAGTTGGAAGTTTTCTACTAGATGGCGCTTTAGTCCAGTCAAATGTGCACAAAATGGGCTCGAAGTGGAAAGTTCTCGTGTAATTGATTTTAGTCGTTTATTTTATGTTTTTGGGGGTGCTGAACACGAATCTGAAGTTGTCCAACAAAATTTCCCCCCACAAATATGAGAAATCGTCAAAAACTTTTTTTTGTGGTTTTCCGCTTATAACTTGCAAAGAAATCTATTAACACAAAAAGTGGTCCAGTAGTAAAATATAAATGAGAAAATTAACTTTAATTTTTGTCTATAACATTTTTTGTACCCTTTAAGATGCATATCATTGGAAAGCTCTTTATAAGTACAGTAATTGTTGTTATGTACAATTTTGTCATATTTTCATATGAGAGAGGGGTAAAATGGAAAAAACGCATTTATAGCATAAAAATATGTTGTTTTTTTCCATTTTACCCCCCTCTTATTATAATTGGCTCGTTAAATCATGGTGCATAACTGTTTTTTTTTTTTAGGGTTTCGTTGGTAAAACCAAAAAAAAGAAACCCTTATAGTTTCGTTCCTGTGTCTGTCTGTCTGTCACTCTGTACGGTTCCAATAACTTTTGAACCAAAAGAGATAAAAGCGTGAAACTTACCAGTATTAAAGATCGTTTTGACGCGCACACAGGAAAAATATAGAGAACTCAAAATAATCAGCTGTTCAAATTCAAAATGGCGGATAATTCACATCGCGAGAAAAAAATATTTTTTTTAAATTTTGAGTGGGGTATCAAATGAAAGGTATTGAAGAGTAGATTACAAATATATATACCACTTGGGGGAAGTGTTTAATTTTCGGCGCCATTTTGTCAAAAAACATCGAAATTTTTCGTGTCCCCCCCCCCTAAAACCGTACTTGCGCTATTACTAAAAATATAGAAAAATATGCAAAATGTGCGGTCTGCTGGGCCATAGAAAAAATAAGATTAGCAATTCGATCTGATGTACTGGAAATCCAAGATGGCGGATTATTCAGGTCACTCGAAAAAAAAAATAATAATTAGAAAGTTTGAGATGCCTTGCAGTGATGTTCTATCAACTAATACTCTACACCAGTTGCTTCTGTAAACATTAAACCTCGCTTTCAAAAAATTAAAAAAAAAACATATACAATGACTTTAAAGACTCCAAAGAACATCCATGCCAAATTTACTAATTGACTTGCAATTAGTGTGGCACACATAGCTTCCTCGCATCCTGTAACAAATGAGTGCAGAATGTGACCGAAAATGTGATTCTTATGACCTACCATACAAATTTTATGAAAATCGGATGCGGAGTTTTTATGTTCGTTCCCAAATATTGAGCGACTGACCGACAGACAGAGACGGAACCAAAAATTTTCCCTGATGTCTTGGAATTTTTGATTATCAAAGTCACAAAATATTTCCATAAATACTTTCCAACGCCGGGACTTGAACCACGGGCCTCTATATTGCCAGTAAAGCAGTCTACTAACAGTATATATTGCCTCTATATTTCTAGTATAGAGGCCCTTGGTTCAAGTCCCGGTGCCGGAGTTTATTTTTCTCTGTCTTTCTTTCTTTGGGTATTTTAGTCCCGTTCGACTGCTCTTTCTCCCATTGTTCATAATGATTATAACTTTCTTTAAATTAAAAAGTTAAACTTTACGTAGTATGAATACTACCTAAAACGTAAAAATGAAAAATTAAACTTTATTTTGAATAAAGGGAATTATTTAGATAATGAATATAAAACATTTTTATCAATAAGTCACAACGTCAAGAACCTAATTGAAAGTTATAATGTAACATTTTTCACTTTTCTAATTCATACATGTTGTCTGTAGACAATCCTAACATACGGCGTGTCAATGTTCTAAATTAAATGTATTTTATTTTAATAAAAATCACAGGGAAGTACTTAGTCCAAGTACTTTTAAGGGTTTTGTAGATGAGCAAGCATACCCATTATGTAAATTATGATTTCTTGTCTTCAATCTCAAGAGTCCCGGGTTCGATCCCCCGGGGGGTTTTTTTTGGGTATATTTCGATTTTTTTTAACCTATAAGGAATGCAAAATTTAAAAATGTATTTAGATATTTGTTACCTACTATTCAGGAGCTTTCATTTGATACCCAACTCAAAATTTTAAAAAAATAAAATTTTGGGCAAATTTTAAATTTTCGCGCCTAAAATTGGCAATTTTTGAAAATTTAGGATGAACTCCCGGAATTTTCATCGCGCCATAATAAGGTATTAGCATGAATTATTTCGAAATTTTAGCACCAGCCGATCTATAGTGGTTGGGGGGGGGGAAATTTTTTTTGGGTATATTTTGATTTTTTTAACCTATAAGGAATGCAAAATTTAAAAATGTATTTAGATATTTGTTACCTACTATTCAGGAGCTTTCATTTGATACCCAACTCAAAATTTTAAAAAAATAAAATTTTGGGCAAATTTTAAATTTTCGCGCCTAAAATTGGCAATTTTTGAAAATTTAGGATGAACTCCCGGAATTTTCATCGCGCCATAATAAGGTATTAGCATGAATTATTTCGAAATTTTAGCACCAGCCGATCTATAGTGGTTGGGGGGGGGGAAATTTTTTTTGGGTATATTTTGATTTTTTTAACCTATAAGGAATGCAAAATTTAAAAATGTATTTAGATATTTGTTACCTACTATTCAGGAGCTTTCATTTGATACCCAACTCAAAATTTTAAAAAAATAAAATTTTGGGCAAATTTTAAATTTTCGCGCCTAAAATTGGCAATTTTTAAAATTTTTCGATGCACTCCCGGAATTTACATCACCCCACAATAGGGTATTAGTATGAATTATTTTGAAATTTTACATCCAGCCGTTATATGGTAGTTGAGGGGGGGCAATTTTGGGTGTATTTTGATTTATTTGACCAATAAGGAAAGCGAAATTTAAAAATTTATTCATATATTTGTAATCTGCTATTCAGCAGCTTTCATTTGATACCCCACTCGAAAATTAAAAAAAATCTAAATTTTTGACTTTACCGCATTTTTTCGAATTGCGCATGCGCATATTAAATTTTTAACTTTTGTGTATATGTCCTGTGTTTGGGCTCAGAAGTTACGCCAGTGTTTTAAATTTTAGCATTTTCGCTTAAATGGTTCGGGCGCTATGAGTCAAAGAGCGACGGACAGACGAACACATCACCCTCGGCATAAGGGTTTTGAGAAGTATCGACAAAACCCTAAAAAGCAAGTCTCTTTTGAAATTGAAAGCTAAAAAGTTTCCTTTTTCACAAACTCAGATTCTATTTAAAGATAAATCTAAATTGTCACAAAGAAAGAAAAAGTATCATTATTTCTTTTTTCAACGTGTATACAATGTTGCGAATAAAAGAGTGTCCATAAAGTTTTTTTCACGTCATATTGATTACTTTTATTTAGTTGTATAGATGTATATAAAAGTAAAAGCATTTCGTCGTTTGCAACAACAGAAAAGACTTTACAACAACTCGTAAACTTCTCCAGGTCAGATAAGAAGAATATTATAGAAATTGAAATTATTAAACGCAATAAAATTTAATGTTAATTTACATTCATTTAAATTTTTAGTGGAATAAAGGTTCAAAATCTACCCTAAAGATTATATATTTTTCGGGTAGAGCAAAAAAATGTGTAATAATTATTAAATAATGTCTTATAAGTATTATAGTGACAGCGTGCTGAAAGTAAGCTTACCTTACAGTTGTAAAGAACAAACTTTTTCTATGCCTTAGAAACTCTTTAATGGCTTTGACAATTCATTCATATATGAAATATGAAAGGACCTTCATTCATATTCGGATATGAAAGGACAACAGACAGAAAGGAATGAAAGATAATAAGGATAAACTGCAGGATTACGATAGAGCTTGTGCCAACAGTAAAATTATAGAACAGGTTGAACAGTTCGGATCCCTCGGAAGTTTGACTTGATAAGAAAGTGGGACGTATGAAGACGTACAGTAGAGAAAACGGTGAAAAGCTTAAGAAGGTTTTGGTTTTGCTTAACCTAGGCAAATATGGAGGTCTCGGTCCCTCACAAGAAATGCAAAGCTAAGAATCTTCGAAAGCAATGCAAAATCAGATCTGCTATACGGATGCCAAACATGTAGAGCAAGTACCATCACCGTACGAAATTAACTGCCAAGAATTCTCAACGTTTATCACGCAGAGAAGATTTATAATTAAAATCCCTGGAGGACGTGCGGACAAAATCCAATAGGTGAGACAAATAAAAGATTGCACAAGGCAGTAGGGCTGGATTGGACACTCCCTCAGAAGGTTCTTATAATAACCTGTGACCGAGAACTTGGAGGAGGACGGTAGAGAATGAAATATAAGTAAAAGCAAGTCCTGGAAAGAATTGAAAACATCGCAAGGGAAAATTTCCTTTGTTTCCAGCCCTGTTTTGTTTACGTCCCCCAAGAGATTAAAGGTAATTAATCAAAGTAAGTCATATCTCATATTTCTTAGGTTCCCTGGCATATTCATCTCTCCTTATCTTATGACATTCACATAATAAAAATTACCTCTATTAAAATATGTAACAATATAAACATAACAAAAATTATACAGTGTTGAGTATAAAATACCTTCCTTTTCTTTTTCTAAAATATGTAACAATATAAACATAACAAAAATTATACTGTGTTGACTTCTTTCTTATTTTACTTTTATATATATTTTGATGTAACAATATAAACATAACAAAAATTATACAGTGTTGAGTATAAAATACCTTCTTTTTCTTTTTCTAGAATATGTAACAATATAAACATAACAAAAATTATACAGTGTTGAGTATAAAATACCTTCTTTTTCTTTTTCTAAAATATGTAACAATATAAACATAACAAAAATTATACTGTATTGACTTCTTTCTTATTTTACTTTTATTTTATTTTATTTATTTTATTTTTTTAACTTGTTTACACTCTTTATTTAATTTCCCTTGTCACCAAATCTTGTAATCAAAAGATGACCCACTTCCCGACTACCTAGAATGTTGGAATTGTTACAGATTATGTATTCCCGACTGCATTTCTATAAGTAGTAATTTTTCAGTTAGTTCATTTTTTGTTGAAATTTCTATTAAAAATATTGGAATAAGAATAGCTGTCTGTAAAGCAACATCTCTTAAAAAATATTTGTCCGATTTTTAATGAAACTAAGATGGTAGGTCATAATTATCCCATATAAGTATTAACCTACGTCATATTTTTCTCTTCCATATGTGACAAGACAATGTATAATATCTATATCTGACCAAAAACCACTTGTGTCCTAAAAAGTTGTGAAATCAACTTTCTATCCCGCCAAGTGATGTTGGCACTTTCTCCTGACCCATCACTATCAACATAGATACTTTTCAGCTTCTTCTCCTTGGCGGTGGGCCACGCGATTTCCTAAAACTGGAATTTTAATATTCTTCAAACACCAATACAATTTCTTGTTTCACCTTCACATTTGCCAAATGAGGTTTGTGTGGAAAGATGGTTGTGCGTGGAATACAACCAGTTAACATTAGGTAGTACTGCAGGCACACCGCCAAGGAGAAGAAGCTGAAAAGTATCTATGTTGATAGTGATGGGTCAGGAGAAAGTGCCAACATCACTTGGCGGGATAGAAAGTTGATTTCACAACTTTTTTGGACCACAGACTTGGCGGGGTTTTTTTTTACCACACAAGTGGTTTTTGGTCAGATTTCATGACTTTTTGTACGGTTCCTAAGGAAGGATTCTCTAAACTCTAAACTGTTTATTCCCACACATTAGAATCAAATAAAAGTGAAGTTAAAAGCTTGACAAGTTCTATAGAGAGGTCTATTGGAGAACTACGAGACCTATGACATTAAAAGACTTATCATTCTGATATAGAAGTATAGAAAACATAAAAAATAAGATAATAATAATTATAAAGTAATAATATATAATAATAATAATAAATAATAAAATAAAATCATAGAAAACAGAAATATATGTATTAATAAACAAATTCCCCCCCCCCCCCTTGAACTCAAGAGAATAAGGTTGAACTAAACCCTGAACCTATAATACTAAGTTCAAAAGATGAACTCGTAAATAGAAGTCATTCATAGGTCATGTGACAAGCACGAAACTACTACTCAATACACTGCTGTACCTCTGCTTAAGGGTGGTTGGGGGGGGGGTTGAGTTGAGGGGGGATGCACTAGAGCCTTAGACGAATACAAAAAGCCCTCATTTATTGAAATCGGTTAAGTAGTTTAGGCTGTAGGTGCGTCAACGTTAGAGTGACTGCTCGCTAGCTTGGTTTCTCGCTCCGCGTTAAGCGTAGGAATGAGCTATCTCAATTTTTTTGATCTAGGAATGCACTAGGGTTCTAGACGAATCCAAAAAGCCCTCATTCAATAAAATCGGTTCAAAAGTTTAGGCTGTAGGTGCGTCAACATAAAATGAAGGAAGAATAAGAATAAGAAGAAGTCATCAAAACTACCATTTTCAAACCTATTTTTCTCTACTTTTACTTGGCCGATTTTGACCATTTTTTTTTATTTTTAATCTACAGGACACTGCCTACTATTTAGGTACCTTGTACATATTTCACGCTGTAGACCCTCAAAAACCCTAGTTTGTCACCTACAGTATATATACACTGGCAGCTTTTGTGAAATTTTGACTTTTTGACTTGGCGGGGCGGAACGCTGCTGCGTTCCTAAATCTTTAAAAGTACTCATCTGATTACAAAGAAATTTAGACGGTATGTCGAGATAACTGCTGTTTCATATATTTGCGTTGGGTACTTTTGGAGATCTGGTACGTTACAGACGGACAAGTTGGGGAATGTTTAGTATAGGAGTCCTTGTTTTTGGGTACGGAACCGAGTAGAAGTAGTAGTAAGGTTCTAGTACTAGTACCTGACGGGTAAGACGTAACACAGCACTAGGTTTGAACATTAGCAATTAGGCCATCTTTTGGTCCCGTTTTACCATTCCCGTAGTAAAGAGTTCCCACCACTTCAAACAGGATACCTCTGTACATCAAGCGAGTATGATGTGATCATCAGTGAACCATATAAATCAGAGCATCACGACATTGGGATCGAACCCACGACCTCGTCACCACCCTTTATTCAGTGATGTGAGTAATTTAATCCACACGACCACGCAGTCTCTCACGACAGAAGTTAAAAACTAATGAATAAATGAAATTTTAACTTAATAGCAATAGTTATAATGTAAGTAATAAATTATTTCACTATGTTACAAATGTATAATATTTGTCATGTAAATATATTTAATAAAGGCTATTTATTAATTATTCTAAATGTCAGAGGTTAAAGAAAGACGACTAAATATGAGAAACTAAGAAGTAGGAAACTGAGCTTACTTTGATTAATTAACTGTAATCCCATGGGGTACGTAGAGCTGGAACAAAGGATATTTTCCCTTTCAATTTTGGGCCATGCTTTTCCATTCTTCCCAAGTTCTTATCTTTCTTCTTTTATTTCATTCCTCACCGTCCTCCTCTAAGTTGTTCTAGGTTTTATGTTATTTTAAGCCTTTTCGAGGGAGGGTCCGATCCAACAATCCTTGCTTGTACGTTATTTGTCTCCTTTATTGGATTTTTCCCGGAATTCCTCTGGAGTTCTTCGTTAGTTATCTTTTCTGTCAATGTACGTTGAGAATTCTTCTCATGCAGTTTTAGTTTACTAAAACTTTTAGCAGCCACGGGATTGACCTATATTAAAACATTTCAAAAAATCAGACGTTGTGCATCTCGGATCTTCTCCATACCAAACATAAACCGAATAAAAAAAAAAAGTTATTTAATGTGTTAATTACAATTCTGTCTGTCCGTATAAAAAGAAGTCAAGTATAAAGACGTTATAGTGAGGTATTTAAAAATGTAAACAAACTTTCTTATTTAATAATAATCAAATGCCGATTTTTCAAAATGACAGCAAATTTAAGATAAAATATGAAGGACTTATTTATCTTATAGAAAAGTTATCATTGGTGCAAATATTAGCTCCATTGGTGAAATAGTTCAGATATTATTTATTAATTTATAATAATAATATTTATTAACGTATTTGTTTCATTTTACTCCCCTCTTATATCAAACAAATTTAACAAAAGTGTACATAACAACAATTACTGTACTCGAAAATTCGCTCATTAAGTCATGCTGCATGACAGGGACTTTTTTTATTAGTCCTTCAATTTTCTTCTATGTGGTCTATGTCTATAGGGTATATTCTAAAATACAATCCATTGCTTTTATATGCAATATCTCACCTTCTCTTGAGGCATAATAAATAAACAGGAAAACGAAATTAAAGGAATGAAGATGCCTCAAGAGGAGGTGAAATATCTATATATATAAAATTAAAGTTTTGTCTGTACATTGGTCAGAATTGAACATTTCTTGGATACTTTTTCGTTTTATACATCCCGAAAACCGAATCCGGCCTTAACTTTTTTCGTGTATGTATGTATGTATGTATGTATGTATGTGTGTATGTGTGTCTGACGCCTCAGTCAGACTTTATAGGCGCAAAACTGGCTGAATGAAATCGATTAATTTTTTTTCAGAGGTGAGCGCAAACATGTTGTGCAATTTGTAGGCTTGGTTTCATCGAAAAATATTGAGTAGAACCAAAGTTATTAAATATTTACTCGTGTGGGAGGGAAAAGGAAGGCCTGGTTATTAAACTAACATAGGTTCTCCTTGACTTCTCCAGCCACCAGCTTACACTGGACTACTGGAGTACTGTCTACGCGGCATGGTATAGAGACCTTTCCATCCCCACCCTCCCCACTTTTCTACCTTCCCCCACACCATTCTCTTTACCTACACGACAATTAAATTATATACTAAATAACTAGCCTTCACCCCGCGCGAAGCGGGGGGTGAAGGCTAGTTGCATATAAAAGCAATGCGTTGTATTTTATAATATACCCTATAGACCACGTAGAAGAAAATTTAAAGACTAAATTTAAAAAAATGCAGTTCGTCCTTTATTTTTTTAAAAACAATATTTAAATATTTCCTTTTTTACTTAAGTATATTTTTGCAGCCCATCTATGAAAAAATTATTTAAATATTTCCATTTTTACTGAGTATTGTAGTTGTACTGACCCATAGATGAGATTTTGCAACTCATCTATGGCCTTAGTACATGCTGAACGATGCCAAAACAACCTGTAAAAGTTGGTGATGTTGTCACTTATCTTGTCGCCTGCTTGCCTCTTTCCCTGACTCCATCCCTTGAGTACCAGTCAGTGATGAGTCATCACTGATGACCATCAATCATCACTCATCACCATCATTCCTGTCCTCTGCCGCTTTAATTTAAATGTTGCCTCTAAAATCTCTTATTACTGGCATCATTCTTGAACAGATAGATCTCCGGTCTGTGCATCTGACTTATGTAATCTCCATAGATCTTTGAGTCACATTTAAGAAGTACACAAAACCTTGCAACCTGAGTTTGATTGCTGCATATGATAGGCCAAAGGTTTTAATAATTGCATGGAATGATGCAAGTATTAAAAACTTTGACCTCAGTGCAGGGGTTATAATACTCCTAAACATATATATTTTAAAGCCCTACAATATTCTCCATGCCAAGACAATTCTTATTTACTTCTTTCATATTGCCACTTGTTTTTTCCCCCACATAAGTTTTTTGCTGTTTATTTCTAATAATTAGGTAACTTCTTAACTTCTAATATATTAACCTGATGATTGGCTATATATTAATTAAAATTTACATACAGAGGTTGTCGTAGTAGCTTTTTAGGGTCCGTAGGCAAAACCAAGGACCCTTATATTTTCCTGAGTGTGTCTATATCTGTCCGACCATCTGTCGCCTGCTCTCACGGCTAAACCTTTCCCGATCACTTTGAAATAGCATATATGGGTGTAGTTCCTACCCACACATTTTAAAAATATAGCGACTTGAAAAAAATAGTTTTCAATAACAAAATAAGGCTAAACAAACTTAAGTTTAAAAAAAAAAAAATTAATTTACCCCCACACTGCCGTGTGGGGGTAAATTAATGTATGTAATTAGGTACGTCGAGCTGATTAAAAATATACCATTTATATAATAGAGTAGTGTCCAGGCGACGGCGACTCTAAATGAATTATAACGTTAAAAATTGATGAGCTTTAAGCTGGGATCGAACCAGTGACTTCCTGCACGTCTGTCGAAAACGCTACCACTAAGCCATTCCTGTGTAATGAAGCTCCATGCATAAAACTTATTATTTAAACAGTTAATATCTATTTAAATATTTCTATTATAACTAGCTCTTTTTTTAACCATATTTATTCTGCCCGTTGCCACGGGCTTAACGGCTAGTATATATTATATATTTGGTTAAAAGCTTTTATAGAGCGAGCGAAGGCGAGTTTGATGAGTTTTGAGGTAGTGTGAGAATGCCCTCCTCCCCTCTATCTGGCTTATGTAAAGCGCAAAAAAAAAAAAAAAAAAAAANATGATGTGATCATCAGTGGGCCATATAAATCAGAGCATCACGGTGAGGGATCGAACCCACGACCTCATTACAGCCCTTGATTCAGTGATGTCAGTAATTTAATCCACACGGTCACGCCGGCTCTCGCGACGGAAACTAAAAACTAATGAATAAATGAAATTTTTACTTAATAACAATAGTTATAATGTAAGTACTAAATTATTTCACTGTGTCAAAAATGTATAATTTTTGCCATAAAAAATCTAATAAAGAAAATTTATAAAATGTTATTATTCTAAATGTCAAAGGTTAAAGAAAGACGACTACGTAAGAGAAACTAAGCAGTAGGAAACTTGGCTTACTTTGATTAATTAACTGAAATCCCATGGGGTACGTAGAGCTGGAACAAAGGATATGTTCCTTTGCAATTTCGGGCCATGTTTTTCCATTCTTTCCAGCTCTTATCTTTCTTCTTTTATTTCATTACTCACCGTATTTCTCCAAGTTGTTCTAGGTTTTATGTTATTTTAATCCTTTTTGAGGAAGGGTCCGATCCAACAATTTTTGCTTGTACGTTATTTGTCTCCCTTATTGGATTTTTTCTGGAATTCCTCTGGACTTCTTTGTTAGTTATCTCTTCTGTCAATGTTCGTTGAGAATTCTTCTCATGCAGTTTTAGTTTACTAAAACTTTTAGCTTATTGCAGCCACGGGATTAACCTATATTACAACATTTAAAAAAAAACATCAGTCGTTGTGCGTCTCGGAACTTCGCGTCACCAAACGCTTAAACCTATAAACAAAAAAAATATTTTTTTAATGCGGCAATTATAATTTTGTTTGTCCGTGTATAATGACGTCCTATTTAAAAATCAAATCCTTTAAATCAAAATTTTTTCAAAATGACAGCAGGTATTAAGATAAAATATGGAGAACTTATTTATTTTAGAGGAAGGTTATCATTGGTGCAAATTGGTGCTCAATTGGCGAAATAGTTCAGATATTATTTTTAGCGTTAAAGTTTCAAAGTTCAAAAGGGGATATTTTCAAAATGGCGGTAGATATTAAAACAAAATTCAGTGGAAATTTATTTCTTACAAAAAGATATAACGTGCAACTTTCAGCGTAATTGATTTTTTTTTTTTTTTTTTTTTTTTTTACGAATTTTTGCTGAATCTGCTATATGAGTTTAATGAAGTCACAAATGTATGATTGTCTGGGCAGCATAACTACATGTAAGGACTGATTTTTTTACCAAATTTTAACACTCTAGCTTAAAACCCGTGGGATTATGCCTGGCAAAAACTAACAGACAGACGGACTGAAACACAGACAGACAAACAGACATCCTGTTAAAAACCACTCAAATCATCTTACAAACACCAAAAATGGATAATTCTGTTGTTAATCTCGGTTAAGGATTTTTTGGGTGAAACAATACTTTTCCTATATTATACCCTCGGAGAGGGAGAGGAAAAGTAAAATATAGAACTACTTGACCTTTTGTAAGGTAATATGTCTATGTTCCTTGGACTAATACCTTTAATCTAAATTTTGCATAATCCCAGTCTTACCCTTTTGCATTGGCTTCGAAACGTTGGTAATACGAATTTTTGAAAATTTTCTCTATGGCAAACCGTTTAAGATAGTTCTTAATCGATTCTTGAAATTTAACTTAATTTAACTATACAGTACTAATTTACTTTTTTATGTATGTATGTAAATATGTATGTATGTATATAATATATACATACATAGATATCGTCTGGAGTGACTTATATTTCATATATATTATATAAATATGTGTCACTCCAGACGATTTCCCACCCTAGGGTGCACTTAAAAATCCAATCAAAGGAATAGTTCGTTGGCCAGAATTTTCGGAGTCCATTTAGGGGTCAAATTTTGACAATTTAGGGTAAAAAATAGCAGTATATCGTATTTGTTTAATTTTACTCCCCTCTTATATATAAAAAAAATGACAAAAGTGTACATAACAACAATTACTGTACTCGAAAATTCGCTCATTAAGTCATGCTGCATGACAGGGACTTTTTTTTATTAGTCCTTCAATTTTCTTCTATATTATGGTCTATAAGGTATATTCTAAAATACAACCCATTGTTTTCATATGCAATATTTCACCTTCTTTTGAGGCATAATAAATAAACAGGAATACGAAATTAAAGGACTAAAGATGCCTCCAGAGGAAATAAAATATTGCATATAACAGTAATGTGTTGTATTTTATAATATACCCCATAGACCACGTAGAACAAAATTGAAAGACTAAATTTAACAAAATGGAGTTCTTCCTTTATTTTTTAAAAGCAATATTCAAATGTTTCCAANAAACTTAAGTTCAATAAATTTACCACCACACTCCCGTGTGGGGCTTAATATGAAAGGGTACGTCAAGCTGATCTCAAAAATATATAATATTTTTCGATCATAAGCTTTGATAGAGCGAGCGAAGGCGAGTTTGATGAAATTTGAGGTAGTATGAGAATGCCCTCCTCCCCTCTATCTGGCTTATGTAAAGCGCAAAATAATCTGAAAAAATTTACTGTCTTGCCTACGGACCCTCGCTGTGTTGACCTGTTATTTATAGTGGACATAACATAATATTCTGTTTTAATGTCCGATCACAAAAAAAAAAATCGGTCCGAGACAACTCAGACAAACTTTCTCATATATGTAAATTTAATTACTATTGGAAATTTCATCAAAAATATTTTGAGGCATAATAAATAAACAGGAATACGAAATTAAAGGACTAAAGATGCCTCCAGAGGAAATAAAATATTGCATATAACAGTAATGTGTTGTATTTTNACGATTTCCCACCCTAGGGTGCACTTAAAAATCCAATCAAAGGAATAGTTCGTTGGCCAGAATTTTCGGAGTCCATTTAGGGGTCAAATTTTGACAATTTAGGGTAAAAAATAGCAGTATATCGTATTTGTTAAATTTCATTTTACTCCCCTCTTATATATAAAAAAAATGACAAAAGTGTACATAACAACAATTACTGTACTCGAAAATTCGCTCATTAAGTCATGCTGCATGACAGGGACTTTTTTTTATTAGTCCTTCAATTTTCTTCTATATTATGGTCTATAAGGTATATTCTAAAATACAACCCATTGTTTTCATATGCAATATTTCACCTTCTTTTGAGGCATAATAAATAAACAGGAATACGAAATTAAAGGACTAAAGATGCCTCCAGAGGNAATGGAAATTCGCTCGGCTTGCGGATACCCGCGGTAGGATTTATTTTAAAAAAATGTTGTTATATTATTTTTCTCGTTTCTCAGAATATTTGTGAGTAGTGCTCTCACATTTGGAGCAAAAATTAATTTTCCTAATTTTTCCTCATTATTTTTTTGAGTATGTGTGTCAAATTTCATTGCGGCACGTGTCTGCACACTACAGAATACAGGCAACAAACTGCAGAATACAGAATACAGGCAAAAAACTGCAGAATAAAGGCAACAGACTACATAATACAGGCAACATTCTACAGAATACAGGCAACAAACTGCAGAGTAAAGGGAACTGACTACATAATACAGGCAACAGAATACAGAATACAGAATACAGGCAAAAAACTGCAGAATACAGGCAACAGACTACAGAGGAGAAAAGGCAACAGACAAAACACAAATAAAAGACAATGTAATGTATAGTAATTGGTGAAAAACATGATTTTTTTTTTTTTTTTTTTTAATAGTTTATATTCTATATTCTTTCTTTTTACTTTCTCATAAAAAGAGAAAGTATTGTGATGGCGCGAAAATTCGATTATGAGATTTTGATGGATTTACACGTTTTGAGGTCCCCTGAGTCCAAAAAAGTGGTTTTTAAAAAGTGTCTGTCATCTTTGCAGACGCTTGGAGCCTTAACTACTGGTCCTATTTTGACGAAATTTTGCATACATGTTAAGAAAAATCATACCCCGAGACGAAATCGAGAAATTAATTTTAACTCGTAATTTAAGGGCGCTACCCCCAAAAACTCAAAAAAACATGAAAAAAATTATTTCTCGAAAACGTTTCCGACGATTTTGATTTAAAAATTCTAAAATGTAGTCAATTTAAATACGAATCTAACGGTATAAGCCGTTTTCCCGGGAAAAATATAGTTCCTGTGTGTTAGACTCATAGGGTACAAACCTTATATGAATTTCTAAAATTATCTGGTTTCCAAAATTACAAAAAATAACCCAAGGACCACCTTTAAAAA
>KZ654032.1:0-31646 GCA_001010745.2 Gerris buenoi
TTATTATTATTCTCTGCTAGATTCGAACTTCGAACGGTACTTTTATAATGTTTTCTTCACCTTTTTAAATGTACTCAGGAAGTTATTAATAAATTGTTATCGTTATCTTTTAAAGAAAATTTGTAACTTAAATAAAATGATTAACATGTTTTCTTCAGTGTATTTATCTTTAGTTTTAACTGTTTTGCTTGCAATTATACGGCTCGGTGATTGTGAGTATAAAATAGATACGTTTAAAGTTGAAATAGAAGGACCGGGGTTACACCCTAATCTAATAACAATGCCAGTTCGTTACTTCGATATCTATGCTTACGGCAAAAACAAAACTGGGTTAGTATATAGTTATTTAAATATGTATTCTTGCTGTTAACTTTTCATACATTCATAAAGTTGTAAAGAAAACGAAATGTTATCTTGAACTAACGGTTGTCTTGCAAGAAATGTTACATACATGTAAAGATTTACCACCTTTCTATAATGTATTTTAAAGGATTTCCTTTTTCAGTAAGGTTTTATTGTATAAATTCGTCATTCTTTATATTACGTAAGAAAGAAGGATCATACTTGTTGCTCATACAAAGTCAGTATAATTTGTTTTCATACTATGTTTTTTCAATCTTAATACTCCCCTTGTTATATTTTCTTATGTTAAAACTATTTATTTGTGAAGAAAGGAGAAATGTCTATTTTCAGTAATACCTACGTATTCAATCGGAATTTTCAGTCAGAACTCTTCAAGAGATAGAAGTTGGACCTCAAATAATGGATAAAAATAACTATGTTTTCATCGTTAATGTACTTGGTAGAATAATTCGGTTATTTAATAGATTTAGACTTAACTTGTAAAAAAATTGCATCCAAGTGCTGCGGTGGTGTGTTACCACACCCTTGTAAGTTTGTGGAAACAAATGCTTCAGCATTTTTCAAAGAGAATTGTTTTATGACAGCCATATTGTCCAACTTCTGTAAGGGAAAAATTAAACCACTATACTGCTTCCAAACTGTTTTTTTAATTCTGACAGGACAGTCAAATTGTAAGCAGTATTCCTATACTTCTTTCAATTTGCCTGGACTGTCATAACCCAGGATAACCCCCTGGTTATCCTGTGTTATGCAATGGCATGTTTGTTTGCCCACCTGGCCCTGCCATAGAGATGTCAAAATCTCCAGTTCTCATTGGCTGCCAACCCCAATATTTCGAATTTATTGTGCTTTATCATAACAATTTTCTTAGTATAAACACTGTAGATGTTATTGTTTTAACCATGATATAATATGGAATATTTTGACCGAAGATAAATACGTTTTTCTTAGTGGGTAGGTTTCCGTGGGTAGATTCACTAATAAACAGCTTGGTTTTCCAATGACATCTGCACCACGAAGAGGTTAAAGTCTGACTTTTTCTTCCACTACTGGAAGCTTCTTCAGGGGTGTGGGGCATTGTAGTCTTTACTTGAAGCAACAACAAACATACTCACATACACAAGACACACTGTATGACTAATTGTTACATACTTTTTTCCTTCAGTATGATATATAGTTGTATAACCCCTTTGGCAGGCCCAAGCCTAGCCATCAAGAGGAAGTTGTGCCACAAGTATTTTACTTAAATATGTGTTACTTATGATTAATTAAATATTAATAAAACTTCTGATTAATTTGTTGAATATAACTGTTGCTGATGAATGTATATTACGAGTGTATACTTGAAGTAATTCTAATTTGTATAGTTTAGCCGCAATATGAGGCTCAAAATGGCTATTTGTGCTGATAGTCGTACTACTAAAGAGTTCAGCCATGACAAATTTGGATACATTTTTCTACACCTTTTAATCAATTTGAATTTTAACAAATATTTAGAAAACATTTTTTTTTTCAGGCCTAAAATCCCGAAAAATGTATTTCAAATCCAGATTAAAGGAGTATCTGAGTCAAGTAGAGAGTGTCGAATTTGGGTGAACGAGTTATATAGGATCGACGGGTCGATGATTGTCAGATACAAACTCTACGAAACCTGTTATAATCTCAAGATTTCTATTCGTCATCTTGGTGAAAATCTAAAAGGTTTTCCAATTATTATTAAAGGTAAAGAAGGAACATGTTAATGAATTCCTATTATATTTAATGTTACTTATTGCTATGGACTTTTTTTGAGCCTTTTTCATTCTTTATGATTCTGCTCATTGACTTTACACACCCACCATCTATCACTATGAGAAATAAATCCAGATTATTATTGGCATTTAAGGGGACCGGCGTAGCCGAGTTTTTAACGCTCTCGACTCTGAAACCAAGGTCTAAACCCTGGATCTGAGTTCGAATCCCAGAGAGGTGNGCTCATTGACTTTACACACCCACCATCTATCACTATGAGAAATAAATCCAGATTATTATTGGCATTTAAGGGGACCGGCGTAGCCGAGTTTTTAACGCTCTCGACTCTGAAACCAAGGTCTAAACCCTGGATCTGAGTTCGAATCCCAGAGAGGTGAGACATGTTTCACACTAATGATCTCATCGAGTAGATGATGAGTAAAGTAACCGGATAACCCCCCCGTCCTGTAATAACCCTGGCAGTTGATCAGGACTAAACCCCAAAAGAAAGAGAGAGAGAAAAAAAATATATCGGCATTTAAACTTTGTTTTTATGGAGAATTCTTTAAGCCTCTTAGACACACTGATTCCATAAGGTTCTATTTGGTATTAAATGCACTGAATTTTTTAAATGATTTTTATATTTTAAAAAAACTATTAAGCTATTTATTAGTCATTGTCTCTGACAACCATGATTCAAATTTTTATATTATAAGCTGAGTAATATAAAAGTAAACAATTAGCATGTTTAATTATTTAATTATTTATTTCTATTTGCTGAAGGTAGCATCCCTAGGACTCAAAACATGAAAACCCCAAATGCAGCATGGCTATTAATCAAAGTTATATTAATGTATCATGCTAAGCTAAAAATTTGATAATCATGCAATGTTAACTACATACAATACCACCTATCTTTTCAAAAAGAAATAATATTTTGATTGAGTAATAATAAAAAAAAGAGTAAAATTAAGTCTCCCTGCACCACAGATACAGATGACATGCCTCAGCTTAGCTTGCTATATTACTTAATTTCACTACTTTCTTTGATCATTTGGGCTTAAAGTTAGAATCTTTTTTACTATGTTAAGGAGGCATTTTCATGTAACGGAACTAAAACAGTCACAACACTCAACAAAAAACATTCAAAGTAATCGGACGGATGGATGGTGAGATGTTCAGTAGAAGACATTAAAAACAAAACTTACACTCAGTACGATAATTTTTATACTTTTGACAGTGCAGAAAAAAATAGGGTGGGGCCCAAAATTTTGAAGACTAGAAGGTTGGGCCAACTAGACAAAAATAAATGTCCTTAGTCGAAGGGAGTTGCCCTCAGGATAATTGCTAAGTGGCTTTAATTGTTTTCCTCACATAGGTTAGTGAACTTGAGTGTTAAAAATTAAAACTCACTTCGTACAGACTGTAAATGTTTTATGAAGGGTTGTTTCCTTTCTTCCTGAAAAATGTTAGGCCATTAAATTACTCAAAACATTCATAACAAGAGGCTTATTTTTCTTCATAAATATTTCATGGATTAAAATTTACTGCCCCAAATCTCTGAATTCATCTTGTTAGACGTACAAGTGACAATTTTATTTTGATATCGGTGTAAGGTAGGTTCACAAATAATGTAGGTAGAAATGTTATAATTAAGTTGCAAATAAATTCTCATTCTTTAATAGGCAAAGTCACAAACATTAAAAGTATACTATAAATTCGGAAGCAATTCTGATAAATAGGTTAGCTGTAATTTGAGATCCATTTGACATTTTTGGCATCTTTTAACCAATACTCAGATGAAAACTAATTTATCCACTAAGCAGGGTATTGTAATTTGCACTTATTTAGATTGTTACTCCCCCAACAAATAGAAGAGAGTAACAATCTAAAAAAGTGTATGGAATGTTATTCTTTAGACTGTTACTCCCCTTATAAAAACAGAAATATGATATTCCTTTGTCCTAAAGTACATTGGACTAAAAATCCCTTTGTCTTAATAGTTATTTAGTCAGTCATTTATATTCTAAAAATCATAGGGGAGTAACAATTTAAAGAAGTACCTATGTGGGAGTAATAACGTTTATTCCTAATTGTACAATAGGTGCAACATTAATATTTGTAACATTGTGTTTAAATTTTGTAGGCCCTATCTATGAAGAGGAATGCTATTGCCCTGAAAGTGATTTTAAAAAATGGTTAGCTGACTACGGTTGTGATAAGTTCACTTATAAACAAATTACCTATGATTTAAAAGACTATCAGAATGTAGATTTCAATAAATTCTACAATAAGGCTGCGAGGAAGTATACTAATTCTCCATCGTCAAGTGTTTGCAGCTATGTTATCAAACATAATAATGTAAGTTGTATTGAAATTTAAAAACTTTATTTAATTTACTTTTGGTTAATTTTGACGCAATGATTCATAAATATTGTTGAGTTGAGGCCATAATTTACTTGATGATAAGGTTTTGAACTTTTTCAGAGCGTATAAAAAATGCTCCCTAACTGAAAAACTCATTATCTAGTATATTTGAAAACTAATCAAAATACTATATTTCATCTAAAATTCTATTACTTTATACCGTAAAGACTCCACCTAACGTAATACACAAACAAAAACATCACTTAACGTCATAAACATCCTCTTTAAATATCTGTAAATCCAGATTCAATCTTTTTTTGTATGTACAAAAACTGATTTTTTTATGTACAAAAACTGACTTTGTAGGAGAGAGAGAAAGAGAGAGAGAGAAAAGATAATAAAATGCCATGTCTTTCCAGATAAAAAGAACCAAGTANGTTGTATTGAAATTTAAAAACTTTATTTAATTTACTTTTGGTTAATTTTGACGCAATGATTCATAAATATTGTTGAGTTGAGGCCATAATTTACTTGATGATAAGGTTTTGAACTTTTTCAGAGCGTATAAAAAATGCTCCCTAACTGAAAAACTCATTATCTAGTATATTTGAAAACTAATCAAAATACTATATTTCATCTAAAATTCTATTACTTTATACCGTAAAGACTCCACCTAACCTAATACACAAACAAAAACATCACTTAACGTCATAAACATCCTCTTTAAATATCTGTAAATCCAGATTCAATCTTTTTTTGTATGTACAAAAACTGATTTTTTTATGTACAAAAACTGACTTTGTAGGAGAGAGAGAAAGAGAGAGAGAGAAAAGATAATAAAATGCCATGTCTTTCCTGATAAAAAGAACCAAGTAATAATAATAATAATAAAGCCTTTTATTTGTTTTGTGAAAATTTTACAACTTACTAAAAAATAATTGAAAATTGTTGTCAAAAAGGACAATAAAAAATTATCCGTTTTCTTTCGGTTACCCTATGTAAACTGATAAAAAAATTTACCTCTTGGCTTGAAAAGACTCTTGATTAGAGAAGTTACTTGGACTTTGACAATCACAAAATATAAGGAATAATACTAAATATCTCTCCCCGTATAAATTTATTTACTCTATCTCAAAAACTATTTTATGACTTTAGGTGCATCGTCAATGTTTTGGAAAACATCAAGATTTTAAAATATTTATGGATGCGATACTGCTTTCATTGGCTCGGAAAGTTCAACTACCTGATATGGAGTTACTAGTTAATCTTGGTGACTGGCCTTTGGCTACGGAAAGAGATAATCTACCCATATTCTCTTGGTGCGGATCCAATTCTACCAAAGATATTGTAATGCCAACTTATGAAATTACTGACTCTTCTTTGCAAATGATGGGGAGGTATGTTTCATTTTTTTTTACTTTTGTAGATTTAGAATAATTTAAGGGACCTGTACTTGGCAAAGTGCTTAATCTTTTACTTCTCAAACAAGAAGTCCGGTATTGATTCCCTGGGGACTTTGTTTGGTTTTCACTCAGTAATGCAAGATAAATGGTTAAAGCTACTGTGTCTGATGGTCTCATGCAGCAAACTGCTGAAGAGAGTAGACATAAGGTGTCTATGCTGACCACTTGTTATCTTTCTGGGCCTTTTAAGGGATGTTGTGAAGTTAGAGTTATGTTTGTACATTTTAAATATCAAATAAACTTGGAATTATGGAGGTCCATACCAGCCATAGAAGAAGAAACTATCTTCGACTCTTTACCTGCCTTTTAGTCCCTAGTTTATTAACAGTGTTAGTTTATAAACCTTGTATACATTCTTTAGAAGTAATAATAATTACTTCGTTTCCATATGTAAAAATAAGGATTGAATTGAACTGTATTCAATCTGTATTTAAAAATCACAGAAACATAGTAAATAATAATGCCGAAATGTCCATGATGGGTTTTAAATATGCTACTACACCAAAGAAAGAATTACAGAAGAAATATTAATAAAAATATATTAGTAAGTATTTTATGCATTTTATACTATATATTGAGGTAATTTGGGTTATTGTAATTTTTTCCGAGGAGCATAAAGTTTAAGTTACATAAAGGATCTGGGAATGATTCACTACTATAAGTCAGGCATTGACTGTTTTAATAATAATATAATATTTGCAATCATTAAACTACTATTACAGTTTTTACAACAATATCTATTTATATTTCAGAGTTACTTTAGATATGCTTTCTGTGCAAGGCAACATCGATACTGAGTGGGACGAGAAGGAAGAGATAGCATTTTTCCAGGGTCGAGATTCAAGCAAGGAAAGATTAAAATTAGTCGAGATATCTCGTAAAAATCCAACTTACGTCAATGCGTCATTGACTAATTTCTTCTTTTTCAAAGAAGAGGAGCACAAATACGGTCCTAAAGTACCTCATGTTTCATTTTTTGAATTTTTCAAAGTAAGTATCACAGATAACAAGTGTAAATTAATTGGTATTTTGTGTAAAAAAATAAATGAGAAATTAAAATCTAACAGCTTTCGATCAGATGTACTAAATGCTTAAAAAAAACACATGATTGAGTTAAGTGGATATGTGTTATCTAAATTGTTTGAGACCTTACATTGGTATTTTCAAAAAGATAGGTTTTTATTCTTTAATGAGGATGGTAAATTTGATACTAAGACTATATTTTTTAACATTTTATTCCTCCTTTAGTTTTCATATGGAGTTAGTCAGCAAAACGTTTGGTTGAAAACACCAAAACAAAAAGGTTGAACCCATAAAATTGGTTGGTTATGAAACTGATTAGTATGGTATTGTGTTATTTTTAAATACGATTATATTAATGTGTTTTAAAAAGGTTTAAAATAATTTAAATCAAATTTTAATCATTATTAACACTGGGAGACAGAGAGAGAAAAATAGACTCCAGCGCCGGGATTTGAACCACGGGCCTCTGTATTTCCAGTACAGTGCTCTTACCAACTAAGCTACGCAGGAGAATGATTCTTCTCTGCCGTAATCGATAACTATTCCCCAACTCCAAGCTTTCAATACCCATACACATTTAGCAAGTCAAAAATTGACTCAATTTTTTCAATTGATTTTTGAATTTCGAATTGATTGTACTAGGTAAAGGTACTAATTGAGTACTTTATAATTATAAGCGTTGATTCTCTGTTTAGTTCTAATGTCATAAAATGACTTGCTAAATGTGTATGGATATTGAAAGCTTGGAGTTGGGGAATAGTTACGGCAGATAAGAATCATTCTCCCGCATTAGTTAAAAAAAATAGACCTTAGTTTAGAAAAAAAAATGAGCTTAGTTTAGAAAAATAGACTCCAGCGCCGGGATTTGAACATCGGGCCTCTGTATTTCCAGTACAGTGCTCTTACTCACTGTACTGGAAATACAGAGGCCCAATGTTCAAATCCCGGCGCTGGAGTCTATTTTTCTTTGTCTGTCTCCCAGTGTTAATAATGATTATAATTTGATTTAAATTAATTTAAACTTTCCATAGTATGAAAACTACCAAAAACTTAAAGATTGAAAGGTTTTATTTTGAGTGTTATTTCTTTAAAATGGTATTATTTTATTTTAGTATAAGTATCTGCTTAACATGGATGGTACAGTGGCTGCTTTCCGATTCCCGTTCCTTCTCGCTGGGGATTCTGTTGTTTTCAAACAAGATTCTGAGTACTACGAACATTTCCACAGAGATCTAAAGCCTTGGGTACACTACATACCTTTCAAGAGGGACCTATCTGATTTAGTTGATAAGATTAAACTGGCCAAGATCAATGATGAAAGTACTAAAGAGATTGCCGATAATGGGAAGAAATACGCAAGGGCAAATTTACATCCGCAATCTGTATTTTGTTATCATGCAGTTTTGTTTCAAGTAAGTTTCTTTTCTTTTAATATTTTCAAACTATATACTTACCCTAATTTAATTTAAATTATGAATAATTAAAAACTAAATTTAAATTATGCATCATAAAACTATTTTAGCTTAAGATATTATGTAAACAACAAATTTCTTTTTCCAAATTCTCTTATTTTGCTGTCAAGATAATTCTTTTTCCTCTGAAAATCACGTGCTTTAATATTTGAAAAATCAAACATTAAGAAATCAAGAATGGACATCGAAATAAAGTAGATTTATCACACTCTCATAGGAAGTCTATGTAAAAAAATATTAACTATTTCTATATTTAATTGCAGTTTATGTCTATTGTCTCTTGACCTAAATAACATACTTACTAAGATTGGAAATGTCTCAAACTCATTAAGTATGGGACTAGTTTTTCATTTTACCCAGACCTTCTGGAAAAGATCCCCTTTTCTAATTTTTTCTAAAAAAAACAACTCATTTTTGGCAACCGACAAGATCCAGCTGAAACAGACGTATGGTCACCCTAGCATTAGGCAATTGCCTATGAAGAAGTCTCTTGATCACGTCTTCCTATTAACCACATAATTAGTAAAGCGGTTCCAGTTCATTAATATTCTGCTTCTGAAACCACCTTATCCATTTATGTACTTACTCTTTCCCAATGAAATCTTATTTCTTACATACTATATACATATTTAATAAAAGATCTGTCGGTCAGTCTGTCCATCAATTTTTGCGAACCACCAAACCTTAAAAACTACACGTTCAATTTTAATGAAATTTGGGTGGTAGGTCATAATTAACCCATTGTTGGTCCCATATAAGTTTTAACCTTCTGCGCCTAATTGTTTCTATTCCACATGCGCACAAACATACATTTATTTACACCTATAGCTTCAAAAGTACTAATCTGAGAGGGTAGGTTACAGTTCCGGCACCTCATTTTCTAGAAATCGAGCACTAATTAAACCAATTAGACAATAATGGCTTGTAAAAGAATATATACAATAAAGTGCGAGGATAGGATGTGAGGAAGCTATGTGCCACACCAATTGGCAGTCTATTTATATATAGTCTACATTCAACTGTATCAAATTATTTTATTATTAGAGAACTGTTTTTATTTATATTAATAATTTTTTTTAGACATGGAGTGAAATTTTGAATAGTGAAATAAAAATCAGGCCAGGAATGGATCTTGTTGAACAACCTAAAAGCAAATGTCAATGTGACAAATTGATGTTTAAAGAAGAATTGTAGACTTATTTAGGAAGGAGCATAGAGGTTAGTTTTGATAATTTCAAAAAAAAAAATTCTTGTCATTATTTACAACCATACTCTTTTTACTATTAGTATTAACTTTTGACAGCGTGGCAGATTGAAAAAATGTGGAGGGGAACCAATGAGAGTACTGGGTTTTGAATTCGAGAAGGTTGGGCCAACTAGGCAAATAAAAATGTCACTGGCTCCCCCCCTTCCTACAAGCCTAGTGGCTTTATTTTTTTCCTCTTATAGTTTGGCCAATCTGAGTGTCAAAAGTTAACACTAATTGTAAAAAGAGTATAACTTAGTCTAACATTCTCCTGAATACATTTATTGTAAGAGAAGAGAAGTTTCGAGTAGTGCTTCACTTTCATTACTTCTTTTGCAATATTCGTAGAACAATTCACAGTTTCTGAAAACATAATATGTATCAAAATAACTAATTTATGACTGGGTGATGATTTTTTATTTTTTTGGCAATACATGTGTTTGAATTGAATTCGGAATTATCTAGGACTTTAGCATTTTATAACAGAAAATTATTAACAACTTTTCATAATAATCAAATTTATCTTTTTACTTTTTCACCGAAGGTATATACAAAAATAAGTATTGCTCTCACCTAAAAAAAGAGTGAAATTGAGGTTTCCACAGAATTTTCTGTTATTGATGTTTTTAGAATTATCTGTTTGTGTCTTACATAACTCCCATAGTTTTTATCCTAGAGAGGTGAAACTTGGTACTAAAATTTTACTTGTAGTTTTGCTGCCTGGAAAATCAATTTATGATGTCATTAGCTCATTTTGCTGGGTCAGCAAACATTTGAAAAAAAAAAAAAAATTCTAATTCCTTTGAAATTTGCACCAGAGAGAAAACACTTTATTTACAGAAATAGTAATCGTGTGGGCTGTCCTTCTAAAAAGGATTGCTAACAAACTCAGCGTACTAATCAATCGAACTGACATGTTTACAGGATAATGAAGTATTATATAAGAATATCATATATCATATAAGATTATCAAGTATATCATATAAGAATATTAAGTATCATATAAGAAAAACATTTCCAATAAATTTCGTCTTGATATCTGCCACTATTTTATAATATCAACTTTTGGACTTAGAGAAATTAACGCTAACTCTCCAGATTTAACAGTGTTTTGACTTAGGGGCCAAGTGAGAGCCAGCGTAGCCGTGTGGGTTAAATTACTTACCACGTCTGCTCGGCCATTACTGAATCATGAGCGGAACGAGATGGGGTTCAATTCCTTGCCGTGACGCTCTGATTTATATGGCTCACTATTGATCACATCATACTCGCTTCGGCGGTACAATGTACAAATGTATGTTGTGTGAAGTGGCTGGAACTCTACCACAGGGCGTAAAAAGGGCCTAAGTAATGGAACAAGTGGGTTGTCAAGTACTAGACTACTACTACCACTACTAGGGGCCAAGTTGCAAGTGCGGCAACCATCCCCCAGGGAGAATATTTTACTTTTTTTTTATCTCAGTCAATTGAGTTACAGCTCTAAATTTGAGAGCAGTACCTTTCGCCAACTACAAAATTGTGAAAAAAATGTTGTCTCCCAAAACTGTTTTTCGCAATTTTAATTGAGAACAATCCATAATAAAATAGGAGAATTGAGATTATCAGAATAAAAATATGGAAAAGGATATTTCAGAACAGAGACTTCCTAAATAAAAATATATTTATCTGACCAAAAACCACTTGTGTGGTAAAAAAACACCCCGCCAAGTCTGTGGTCCAAAAAAGTTGTGAAATCAACTTTCTATCCCGCCAAGTGATGTTGGCACTTTCTCCTGACCCATCACTATCAACATAGATACTTTTCAGCTTCTTCTCCTTGGCGGTGGGCCACGCGATTTCCTAAAACTGGAATTTTAATATTCTTCAAACACCAATACAATTTCTTGTTTCACCTTCACATTTGCCAAATGAGGTTTGTGTGGAAAGATGGTTGTGCGTGGAATACAACCAGTTAACATTAGGTAGTACTGCAGGCACACCGCCAAGGAGAAGAAGCTGAAAAGTATCTATGTTGATAGTGATGGGTCAGGAGAAAGTGCCAACATCACTTGGCGGGATAGAAAGTTGATTTCACAACTTTTTTGGACCACAGACTTGGCGGGGTGTTTTTTTACCACACAAGTGGTTTTTGGTCAGATTTCATGACTTTTTGTACGGTTCCTAAGGAAGGATTCTCTAAACTCTAAACTGTTTATTCCCACACATTAGAATCAAATAAAAGTGAAGTTAAAAGCTTGACAAGTTCTATAGAGAGGTCTATTGGAGAACTACGAGACCTATGACATTAAAAGACTTATCATTCTGATATAGAAGTATAGAAAACATAAAAAATAAGATAATAATAATTATAAAGTAATAATATATAATAATAATAATAAATAATAAAATAAAATCATAGAAAACAGAAATATATGTATTAATAAACAAATTACCCCCCCCCCTTGAACTCAAGAGAATAAGGTTGAACTAAACCCTGAACCTATAATACTAAGTTCAAAAGATGAACTCGTAAATAGAAGTCATTCATAGGTCATGTGACAAGCACGAAACTACTACTCAATACACTGCTGTACCTCTGCTTAAGGGTGGTTGGGGGGGGGGGTTGAGTTGAGGGGGGATGCACTAGAGCCTTAGACGAATACAAAAAGCCCTCATTTATTGAAATCGGTTAAGTAGTTTAGGCTGTAGGTGCGTCAACGTTAGAGTGACTGCTCGCTAGCTTGGTTTCTCGCTCCGCGTTAAGCGTAGGAATGAGCTATCTCAATTTTTTTGATCTAGGAATGCACTAGGGTTCTAGACGAATCCAAAAAGCCCTCATTCATTAAAATCGGTTCAGTAGTTTAGGCTGTAGGTGCGTCAACATAAAATGAAGGAAGAATAAGAATAAGAATAAGAAGAAGTCATCAAAACTACCATTTTCAAACCTATTTTTCTCTACTTCTACTTGGCCGATTTTGACCATTTTTTTTTTATTTTTAATCTACAGGACACGGCCTACAAAGATATTAAAAAACTATTTAGGTAGCTTGTACGTATTTCACGCTGCAGACCCTCAAAAACCCTAGTTTGTCACCTACAGTATATATACACTGGCAGCTTTTGTGAAATTTTGACTTTTTGACTTGGCGGGGCGGAACACTGCTGCGTTCCTAAATAATGAACTTTGGTTGAGATGTCTATTTTTAATTATTTCTTTATTTTTTTTTAGTGTTTTATTATATGTTTTCAGTTGCAGAAGACCTACTTTCCTAGAGATATTATCTTATGGAGCACTTTATTCCTATCCTTGTGCATTCACAGTAAATCTAATGTCTTTGAGTTTAAGCAATAATTATTTTAGGGCATTTAATTTTTTTAATTTTAGCGATTTTCCTTTTTTTTTTATAAACTTTTTTATTATGTGTTTTATAGGAAGTCAGACCTAGGGCCATATTAATTTCTTTTCAGGGGTCTTCTAATACGCACAAATGTTAAATTTTTAAAACGATTTATTAACTTCAAATATGGGTAAATATTGTTCAAATAAAACATTTAAGTTCATTGCATAAAGAATGGAATAAAATAATGTAATATTTTTAATCTTTATATAATAATTAAAAGCATTATTATTTGGACTGTAAGCTCATGCAAAAAGTTCCTATTTTTTTTTTTTTTTTTTTTTATGGAAACACATAAAATAATGCCATAATATTTTAATGTTTGTTAAATGAATGATACTGCCTGTTTAATTTATAATTATTGTTTTTTAACAAAATTCATTGAGGAAAATAATTAGTTGTTATCAGTTGCAAATATAGGGTTATTACAAATGATGTTCATGATTTCAAGCGTACATGTATGCATACAAAGAAATAAAATAGTTACATTTTATGGGAAACTCAAAATGATTTGGCTGTGGTATACCAAGTTCTCTGCTGCATTTAATTGTAGATTTCTGTGGATTATGTGTAAGACTTTCCCTTACCTGCTCTACAACTTCATTGCTCACTGATGACCTTCCATTTTTGTTAAAATTCAAGTACCACTTGCGAATAGAGTGATTGCTAGGAGGATCTTCATTAAATCTGTTTCTGAAGTGACCCTGCACTAATAACTGATTCGTTAATGTGATAATCCAACACACAAGATGCTTTTCGGCCGTAAATTTAGCCATTACACAACAATTGTCTTAACAAAAAGTTGATATGTACCCAAAACAATGTAAAAAAAAACTTTGAGTTTTTCCTTCCAGAAGTAACTAACTGAAGTGGTCTTAAAACATATTTATGCAGTAATATTTTCATTCGAAATCAAGAACATCGTTTGTAATAATCCTGCATATTGATGAAATATGCAACATTGTTTCTAACAATATGCAGTTACATTTTGCACTTTTAATCACTAATCACTATGTGTATGTTCCATAAAAATATCATTAAAAACTCCTAATGCAGTTTAAAAGTATATTAATTTTATAACTATAGTTATTTATTGAATATAACTGACCAAAAAGGAAATTCGCTGAACCTAATACATTATGTACTCTAAAAAAATCTTATATATTTTTAAGGCTGAATATTGATGTATTAATTATCTTAACTTTAATTGTTTATTCTTGTACTTGAAATTTTTATTAGATTGTTATATACAATTTTAGTTTGCTTCGCGGTGCCAAATGAGTGTTATATTAATTATGAAATTGCTTTTTCTGGTGCCAATTATTTGTTATATTTTAATCCTTACTTTCTAGGTACCAAATTTTAATCGTTATATTTTTGTTTCAATATCTGTTTTAGTTAATGTTGTTACTGTTTTTTACTTTGAACTAATTTAAGATAAATATTTATATTGTACTATTAATGTGGTATTTTCCCTGTGGTAATTGTTTATTGTTAAGGAACTTTCTCATTTTACTTCTTGTTTTTATTAATCTTTATGAATCTTTAATATCTTTAAGTTGTGTAAGAATTATAAGACTTATAATTTCATCAATCCTTTTTGCTAATAAGATTATTTATATTTCAGTCCAAGCAATAATAGAAACTAATATTGTGTTGGGCTGTTTAAATTGTCCCACCTTTATTTTTTAAAGCAAAGATTATTTATAATATTAATTTTTTCCTTTTTATTTTAATTCAATCTTTCTATTATCTTCTGTTTATACTGTAGATTCTCTTTTTTTTTAGAATTAAAAAGACCCTAAAATCTAAATAGGCCACAAAACTAATTATTCGCATCCTACATTTTGAATCCCCCCATATTTATTAATATGGTTAATAATATAATAGTTATTTGTTAGTATATTTGAAGACCTAATTAATTTCTATTAAATACCTTAAGAGGCCCAATATAATAAATTGGCAATTTGTTTGGAGCAATGAAATTCTTTTTTTTTTTGTAATAGATGTTATCTTTAATTCGAGAGTAATCAGCATTTTGTAAGAGAGCTTTAAAAAGCATTGGATTAATATGTTAATTTAATTTTCAAACCAACTTATCTTAAACAAATGTTTTAATTTTTATTTTAGTTTATCAGCATATTTTGTCATGGATTGATATTTTTATGTTTTCAGTACAATTAATTATAAGTTTAACAAATCAATAGGCCAAAGGAATTTTCTTATCACTGGATCTAGTTAAAGTTGAAATAAGAATTAATAAAATAATATAGCGGAATGATGTCCTTATTAAATGCCTATGTTAATAATAATAATTTTCTAAAGTTACTTACATATACTTGCAGAAGACAACATTTTTAAAATTCAACTAAGCATATTTCAAAAACAATATTTCAAATAACTAGTGGGCTCCGCCCCCTACTCGCTTCACTCCCCAACCCCCGAAAAGACGTGATAGTGGCCGAAATAGTATAGTTATGGAATATGTGATGGGAAGTAAGATTATGGCTGAGATGTAGTGGGGGCAGCCCCAACTACTATCAATTTTCCTTTTCTCGCTGACATTTTAATATACCTACTCTCTGTCTCGCCTTACAGGCTTTTCTCTTCTTGGACGAATATAATGTCACCCTCGCTCTGTCTACACGGTTAGTACTATGTCACTCTCAAGATCTCCCTTTTCTCCCCCGGACTCAAACCTCTTCTAGGGGGGTATCGCCTAACGCACTCCACACTCAGTGAAGTTCACTCACACTCTGAACTCATTTGTTTACAAAACTTTTTTAATAATATAGATAGATAACAATATCAAATTAACTTACCTGTGCTACTTTTAGTTAACTGATTAGTGAACCATAACTAAAGCCTGGTTTACATTGGTCGAGTAAACGGGCGAGTAGCTAGGTCGAGTAGCACTCGGCCGAGCTACTTGCCTAATGTGAACGATAGGGCGAGTAAACGGTCGAGGAGAGTAGATAAAAGTTGGTCGAGTAAATGGGCGAGTGCGGTGGTAGAGTAGCTCGACCTCGGACGGGCGAGTAGACCCCCCACCCTACGTCCGTCCTAACATTGAATACCTTCATTTGCGGGATTATTCAGAACTAAAAACGAAAACACCTCACTTTACTAAGGCTACTATCTCAAGCACGTGTGAACGACTTTAGTGTCCACTCTACCAAAAAATAGCACTCTATTCTATTCGCCCGTCCCTGTGCTAAAAAGCATGCTACTCCACTCGACCGTTTTCTCGACCAATGTAGACTAGGCTTAAATACAATAATTAAAAAAATGTAACTGCTTATAATATACTGCTTATTATAGCAACTGTGACAATATACTAGAAAACAGACCTGAAAAATTGCACCACTAAATAAAACCCACTGCTAGACTGAAATAATTCAACAAAACAACCTACATGATTAAGTAAAGAGAAATAAATTCTAATATTAAATTTTTTATTTAATAATGGAATTAACGCGTTAAACTTATTAACTTTTTGTATTATAATTTGGATTGGAAAAACTCAACATTGTGGGAATTTCTCGTGTATTTTAATAATGCAATTACTTCTTACTAAAGACTAGCTCAACCTAGGCGAGTAATTTAATCCACTCCTTACCTTACTAAATGAGAAAACAGCAAGTGGGCAAGTGTATGTTAAGGCTCAGTAATTGGATCTTGCTTTCTTAAAAACAAGTTAGTTCTTCCATTGATAAATAATTAATCTCATTAATAATTATTTATTTAATTACCTATGTGCATTATTGGTATTTAGTGATAGTTTAAATTTTTATCATAATAAGTCTATTTGTTAATTTTACAGGTTATGTGCAATTTTTGTAATAGAATGAAAGCATTCCATTGTTTAGAATATTTTTTTAAGCCCTTACTAGCCATTGATCTTAGTTTATGTTATTAATTTATTTTTTGTTATCTGAAGTTTTTAGTTTTTATATTTCTTCAGATTGACATTATAATCTTTTCCTTTTATATGTAATAAATAAAGACTTTGCCCGACCAAAATAAATGTATCACTACTTTTTTTTTAATTTACAGTGAGATTCCTTAAACATTTTTGATATCTTCTAACTCCCATAATATTGAATAACAGAAAAAAATTTTTCATTATTTCTTAACGCCATTAAAAATATTTTACTTTTATTATCTTTTACTTTAGTACTTTGTAGTCATTGTGATAGTAAATTTAGCACTTATTATTATCGTCATACTAATATTTTTGTAATAAATTAATTTAATATAAACTAATATTTATAAATATTATCTTTATCAAATTTATCGATGCTTTATGTACTTACAATATTTTTGTTGTTTCATGTACTTTTAAAAATATATGAATTATTATTGTTCTAATATTTATTGTAGCCTTTTTAGTCCTCTTGTTTTTTTTGAAGTGAAACTTCTTTAGGTTCGCGGAGTAAATTGGCTTTGATGAAACAAAATTTCATGTAACTAAGTTAGTGATTTGAGACTCATTTAAGTGAGTCAATCTACTGCCGGCTTGAGTCAGCAGTTGATTTTCCTGTAAAAAATCTTATACTTGGATGAGTTTCGATCCACCAACCTCTGATTCAGCAAGCATAAGTGTTAACCATTGCACCACGGAGGTAGATGATTTTTTTAATATATAAGCGTAATATTATATACATTATAATAATATAATATATATAAATGTTGTTTTCATATTTTTTTTTCTTTATTATTACATGTTATGAACATATTTTATTTTTCAATTAAATTCCACTTAAACATTTGTTAATCCTGAAATAATAAAATCGTCAAATAATTGCAAAGATAGCAATGCATCAAATAAAATGTTTCTACCACTTAAGTTTCACTTCTAATGCGTGAGAGTCTCTCACATATTTTTTTAAACATGGCTGTGACAGCGATATCCAACGGACGACTTGGGAGTTAACATTGGTAGTTTCTGTCTATTGTTGAAATTATTAAAATGAAACGTAGAAGAAAAAAAAAAAAAAAAAAAAAAAAGATATGAGTGGGGCAATGGATTGAAAGAAGAAATTAATTCGTGAATACGAGGCTTAAGAATGGACCATTCTCAAAGAAGCTACTTAAGGCAAGGGCTAGATGCTCATATGATGTGAGTCATTCATTATTAACAATTGATTCTAACTCAGATCGTTTAACCAGTTCTTTGAAAATGATCTGTGTATTAGATTAAAATTTATAGTTCCAACCCATTTCAGACTAGTTTCTCCTTCTCCGTCTGAAGACGTAATAATCAAATGAATTCGGTATAATGGGTAACCATAATAATCTACATGCATCTCTTTTTAACTATGTATTAATTTGAATTTTTAAGATCTGTGGTAAGATTCAATTTTAACTTATTCTATATTTTACTTCCGAGCTTATACCGAAGGTAACGGAAGCTATGTGATCGTTCTGAAGAAAGAACATTTCTTATGTCTACGATTTGGAAAAATTCAAAGACAGATATCCGCTTCAGACATCAGGGAACATGCGCAGAGACCAATGTTTGGCTTGTTTCCTCTATTCGGTTCGGCAGTCTGNTGTTTCTAGAACTTAAGTTTCACTTCTAATGCTTGAATTTTTATAAAATCGATGATACTTATATTATCTTTATACAGTAGAGCCTCGATAAGAATTGTCTCAAGGGAATAAGAGGAAACAGTCTTGTTATTGAGGTGCCCTATTTGTTGAGGGTCGTGTTATCAAGGTTATTTTGGCTATCAGTCGTGTTGCCGAGGTTAATGGGCGGGGTTTTCAAGTCTAGACTTGTTCAAAGTACCTCATTCCTGTATAGAGTCGCATTATATTGGTTGACTTTTCAAAACGATTTGTTATAGAGGTTCTAAGTTGTGTTGTGAATTGGAAAAAATCTGTGTTATTGAGTTTTTTTTGGATAATAATAGTCGTGTTATAGCAATCTTAAGGGGATTTGAAAATTGCACTTGTAATTGAGGTTGTCGTGTTATTGAGGCTTGTGTAACAGAGGTTCTACTGTATTAACACTTTAATTTCTCAATAGGTGTATTTGTCAGTCGGCCTCCTTGTATTTCTAATAATTTATTGCATAGGGTACTTGAAAGTGTGTATAGAAAAAACTAGGCTATCCTTGAAAAAACCTTAACAATTGCAAGAGTTAATATGATTGTTTGTCGAGAATTATTTTACAACAAGATTGTTAATTTTTATGATAACCTACTCATTGACTCATTGTCTTGACATGTAGCTGTGTTATGCTCACAGTGTATGCTTGATATGAAAGTAATAATGAGGTGTGAAATAGTGCAATTTGAGACTTGAGGTAAGTACAGTGTTTCATTCCTTATTAGAGAGCCAGTGTGAGCGTGTGGGTTAAACCACGTCTGCTCGGCCATCACTGAATCATGAGTGGAACGAGAGGGGGTTCGATTCCTCGCCGTGACGCTCTGATTTATGTGGCTCACTATTGAGCACATCATACTCGCTTCTGGCGGTACAATGTACATATGTATGATCTGTGAAGTGGCTGGAACTCTCTACCGCAGGGCGTAAAAAGGGCCTAAGTGATGGCCTAACTGCAAGGTTCAAACAAGTGGTTCGTCCTACCCGTTCTAGTAGGAAGTACTAGACTACTACTACCACTTCATTCCTTATTTATTAATGTAATATGAGCCAAATGTAAGTAATCGATTATTTATTATAAATAAAGGTGGGGCTTACATTTTACTCCGAATCTCATGTCTTCTTATTATAAAATTGCAAATAGTACCTGGACTCTAAAAATTGTACAAATTTTTATAGTAATAAATTAAAAGTATATAAGGATTAATATTGAAAAACTAAGGAGAAATTGTATAGAAGTATGATATTAGATGAGCAATAGATCATTTATGTTCATATAATTACAATCATCGTTAATTAAGATGGGCGATTTAAGGATTTAATAGCATTAAATTTATGACAGTGTATCCAATGTGTCTTTCACCGGTTTTCAAAAAGGATAAAAATGAATTGACTTACTCTGAAATTGAGCTGATTTCTATGTTAATATTTGAAAGAAGAATGTACTAAATAAGTTTTTAAAAAAATGCTAAATTGGTATTATTGTGTAAATTATAGCCAATTTAGTGGGCGATTATTTTTTATATATATTTTTTTTTAAATTACATCATCTTTTTGTGTTGTCTAATTATGATAATATAAGTTCTTGAATAAAACGCACTTAGTTCAAATTAAAATATATGTATTTGTCTAACCACAATTAACATAAATATAAATTCAGACGATCGTTTCAGTCTTTCGACTATCTTCAGTGAAACGTATACATAGACTGAGTAAAGAAAAAACTAGGGTTAAAAAGTATAAAGAAGTATCTGTTGGTTGTGGTTGGTGGGGAAGCACATCTGGAATGACCTGTGTGAAGGTCTTCCAAAAAATGACATACAATAAATGAAGTAACCTAAAGTGAGAATCCTTAACAATAAAAAAAANTTTATTATATAAATAGATTTACCCCCCTTCTAAATGGAAATATGATGAAACTATACATAACAACAATTACTGAACAATTAAAGAGGTTTTCAAAGATATGCATCATGAAGGGTTATTGGTTGTTCATTACTTTGACCTCACATGCACTACTTGTACCCCGTACTCCTGTGTGTACCAACTTTTACTTTTAGAAATATTTTCCATTTTACCCCTTAAATGTACGACAAATCAATTACCGGTTTTTTCATTACTTTGACATTTGTAGCCCGTACCCCTGTGTATCAAAAATAAAATTTCGTAAATTCATGTAGGCAGTGACCTTCACCTTGTTTAAAAGGAAAAGAGTGTATATATTCATCGAGATCGAACTCAAACTTTTGATTTGTATAAAGAATATAAACACACACTTATACGTATGTTTACGTACTTTTATAGATATTGATATCAATTTCCATTTTACCCCCACCCCTAAACGAAAATATGACAAAAACTTACATAACAACAACTACTGCAGGTACTTTTAAAGAGCTTTTCAACGATATGCATCATGAAGGGGTATCCATTACTTTGACATTTGTACCCCGTATCTCTGTGTACCAAAATTTTATTTTGTACTCTCATGTAGGCAGTGACCTTGATCTTGTTTTGAAGGAAAAGAGTGCAAATTTTCATCAAATTGGGATAAAACTGTAGATTTGTATACAAGACATACTCTCATATAGATACTCTTCTTTTTGTCAGGGTAAGTTATTTATTTATTTTAATTTATTTTAACTTTTTCTTTTTTTTTTTCTTCAATTTTTAAAAATATATATTTCATTATTTATAATAATAATTCAACATGAATCATGTTTGGCACAGAATTGGTTGTTTTTACAGAAAAACCATTTTTTTTTTATTACTTACGTTTTTTTTTGCCCCACCCATCAGAATACAGTGAAGCAGTCTAGACTCCTAAAATTTGTTACCTAAAATACTATTTTATTTATTATTATTTTTTTTTTTACATTTATTTTTAATATTGATTTATTTAAAAAAAGATAGTCGAAAGACTGAAACGATCGTCTGAATTTATATTTATGTTAATTGTGGTTAGACAAATACATATATTTTAATTTGAACTAAGTGCGCTTTATTCAAGAACTTATATTATCATGTTCGATTACCACAAAATATCGGTCAACACAACCAATTTTTTGTCTAATTATGTTATTTTAATAAAAATTTGAGTAATTTTGTTAGATCTTTCTTGTCTTAATGATGATGGAATTATTAAAATAAACCATTTTGAACAATTGATCTATTGTTGAACTAATGTCCCATTACTATATAATTTATCCTGATCTTAAAGGTTAAAACAGAAATTATAGAACCTTAAATAAAGCAAAAACAATTAAATAAAAAGAAACAAAAATGTCTTACATATAAAGCGTGTATTTTCTCTTTTTTTTTTTTTTGGTTTTTTTTTTTTACGTGAAAACTTTTTAATCATCAAATTATTGTAACAGAATAAATTTAATTATTATTATAGAAGCAGGATTTTTTTACGGTACTAATACATGTTTATTATATGTATATTCTACTGCTGATAACGATCGACCAAAGATACTAAGATTCCATATGCGAAATTAACTTTGATATCATAAAACTAATTATGTCAAATGATTTTCAAGTTCTCTGTATGAAAGCTTTAANTTAGTTATTTAGTTTTATTTTTAATTATTATTTTTGGTATAGTTTTTGTAATTTTGATTATTATTTATTTTTTATTTTATTTTTATTTAAGTAAGGCAATGATATGCGGCTCTATTCTGTTCCAGCTTATTATTTTTTTTTTCAACAAAAAAATAGCTAACGAAAAAAAAAAAGAACATTTTTAGTGTAATTTTGCTTTCTTTTCTGATCGCAAGGAAACACCAAAAATCGAAAAATCATTTTTTTACTTACATATATATTACATTTGCAAAACTTAATTTTAAAATAAATAGGAAAAAAATATAGTCTTTTAAACTCATTTTAGAATTTTTTTTTTTTTAATGTTTTAGTTAAATTTATTTTATTTTGCAAAAAGGATATACTTTGTCAAGGCAGTGACTAAATACATAGTATAGTAGTTGGTTTTTATTTATTTTTTTTTTATTACATAAATAACAAATAATACTTGAATAACAGTTTTTATTTACTTAAAATT
Source organism: Gerris buenoi (assembly GCA_001010745.2). Classification (NCBI taxonomy): domain Eukaryota; kingdom Metazoa; phylum Arthropoda; class Insecta; order Hemiptera; family Gerridae; genus Gerris; species Gerris buenoi. Next base: position 22,716 of record KZ654032.1, read on the forward strand.
CAGGTACAAAATATTTATCAAGGAAAAAAGTGCACAATAGTTTAAGATACATAAAGGTACATGGAAAACTTTAATTTAAAATAACAATTTGAAAATAAGGGAAGAATATAGTTTATGTGAATTTATTTTATGGATTTTTCGAATGGTGTTTCCAAGTGGAGTGAAAATAAAAAACTTGGCCTAAATCGGAGAGTTTCTTGTTGAGCGACGGTATTACCAAGTCCCCGATTCAGATTCTTTTTTATTCAAATGTTTGGGATGTGCCATTTTTTAATTTGTTTATTTCTTCTTTTTTTATAAGTCTTGATTAATGAGCATACAAAATAGAATTATATCAACAACTTTGGTAACTATTAATAAAAATAATATTATGCATTTATTTATAATTTATATATATATATTATTCTTTAGTGGTGTTTTTATTTATTTATTTTTTAATAAAGGTTTATATATATATATTTAATTCTTTTATTTAATTTAATTTTTTGTTTCAGGAACACCACTATCAATTTATTTACATTAAATATCAACATCTGCCATTTTCTTATTATTTTTTTTTTTTGTTATTTTAAAAAAGGCAAATAAATGAAAATAGAAATAAAAATATTTAATTTTTTTTCTGATAATTTTATCAATGAGTAAAAAACAACCTAAAATCAAAGTTTTTGTTCAACTGAAAAAAGGCCACAGGATGATAGGAGGTGCCACCGCTCGCCAGGAGTGGAGGCTGTTAAGCAGATTTCACGCTTCGAGGAATATGAGCGCTGTAGGTTTCGGCTCGAGATTAGATTTCTTTGCTTCGATCACAAGGAACTCAATGTGCTGCTTGTCTCTTTGAGCAAATGATTCTGCAATCAGTCTGGCTATCTCTTGGTGAGGCAATCCTGAAATTACACATTTAGTTTTCATTTCTCTTATAGACCAGGAGATCAAGCCGACAACAAGTCAACATCAAGTTTGACTAACATCAAGCTAGAAAATCACATTGTCCACCATAAAGGGCTCTCAACCGGTTTGTTTTGTCCAAATGTCCATTGCCAAGCTATGTCCTGCAAACGAACTTAGCCGACCACATATTTTTAAAAGGCGCTAAAATATAAACTTGGAAACAAAATTCTAGCTTGATGTTTGTCAGACACTTTTTTGCCAGCTATCTCCTGGACTTCTAACAAACTGACAATGGTTTGATTGCAAAAAATAATTACAGTATGTGTGTTATTTTTTTTTATTATATATATATTTTTTTTAATTCCGGGGGGCTTTTACACCCGAAGATGCAGGCTTCTTAGGTGGGCCCATACATCAAACCCGGGTTAGGGACCGAAATCTTCACACACTTGTGTATGAAGATATGTTCGTCAACCATGACTCCCCTCCTAGTTGTATAACAACCAAGAGTGTCATTATCATGGTTTCATTTTAGCAAAATATTATAAAACATATTTAAATGTTATTATTTTTTCAATTTATAAAATACCGTTGTTTAGTATAATCAGAGACTGATTCTCTTGATGAAAGCAATACGTGTAGCTAGAAAAATCCCTATCTTCCATTTGCATCCACATCTATCTCAATTTCACAGCTATATCTCAAATTTAGGCCTCACAGGACCGCGCGTTCCCAAGGGTTTAAGTTATTTTACTAGATTATTTTAACCAATATTTTTTAAGCATTTTAACCAATAAATTACCTTCTACTTTAACTCCGTCAACTTCAAGAATTAGTTGTCCAACTTGCAAGCCACCAGCTTCAAATGCTGCTCCATTTTCCTGCAGAACAAATAATCTTTCTCAGCATTAAATACAATCAACATAATATAGTAAATTTTGTAATGTTGGCAAGTTAATACATCCTACACCACTCATTCAGTTCATTGTTTCATCATAAAGGAATAAATAGATTAAGCACAATATTTTTCAAATTCATTTTTTAAGTTTTTGGTAGTATTCATACTACGGAAAGATAACATTTTAATTTAAATCAAATTATAATTATTATTAACAATAGGAATATTTTTCAAGTAATGAACTATATAGACAGCTTATTATCATTTTGTTAAATATACAAAAAGTATTGTTGGATTGTGTGGTAAATTCGGATTGTACGTGCCCCACTTTGAGGTTAGGTGATAAAATCCAGCATATTAAATTAAAAATCTTAATTTTGTGTATATATTAATTTTCCCGATATGGTGCAACCGGAATCTTATTAAGTATGTACAGTTTAAAAAGAATTGCAAGTAAATCGGATAATTAGAAAGGTGGGCAAAATAGTGCAGATTTACCTTCTCCATTCATCTCTAACTTATACCACCTACAGATCATGATTTTTTTTTATAGACTGAATTTTTTATTTTTTATTTTAGTAAATATCATAATATAACCCAAACCCAACCATACTTTTTAATATTAAGGTTAAGAAGTAAGTTAGTTAATTAAAAGATTTCTTACATTAATGTTGATAATCCTAGGTAAGGGATGCCTGGTATTAGCTCCTCCCTCGATAGCTATACCAAGAAGTGGTTTACTTTTCCGCACCATTATCCTTAGGTTGCCTGCTTCGTCTGCTGTTACCTAGACATAGCCAACAAATTTGTATAGTTAAGATAATGTTACCGTAGAATACGTTATGATGAGGTAATACCATAACAATCATTGTTTATATTTTCATGCAATGTTTGACATACTGCCCTGCAGGGATTATTGGTTTATGTCATCATATCAGAGGTTTCTATCTCATATTGGTCCACAAGGTCCCATGTGTCAGGTGTTCTGTGTAAAAACAGTAATTATTATTTTGCCTTTAAACTGTACAACATTTTAAATTGAAATATCTACATACCTATTTGTAGATTGATATCCTAAAAACTTGAATGGGTGATTCTCAAACTAAGGGCGAGAATTGTGTCCCAGTGTATTATTTTACCAGGATGTTTCCTATATGCCCAGTTTTTCTCTGTTTTAGCTTAAAGTTACTATAATTAACAAATCTCAGAAAAAATAAATATTATGAAGTCACATTTATTGAAATATGGTTAATTGAAAATTCTAACACAATGAAATTATGTAATTACCTTATTTGTCCCAAATTAGGATATTATCCAAAACAGTTGTCCCATGTTAAGTGTACAACATATTTCTTAAGATTTTTAATGTTTATTCACAGGTGACAGTTTAATCTTAGAAAAAATAAGCTTTTATAAATCTTTTACTGATGTATGGCTGGTGTACGTGACTTTAAAAACTGTCCAATGTTTTTTTTGTAATTGCTGTAATGAAAAATTAAGTGAGCCCTCACTTTGCTTAAGTGCGAGGGAAATTTTTTACGGTAAGTATTTTGAGAAGCTGTCAACATTGACAAGAAGAGGCATGAAAAGTTGGCGGCTACAGCCTTTGTCTGTCCGGATTTGTCTTGAGTGAAAGTTTTCAAACGGGTGCTTACCTTTATTCGTGTAATTACCGTATTTGAATTTAAATCATTATTATAAAATACTATATATTTATGAAACCATAGGCTTATTTTTTTAGCCCTTATATTGCTACTAACTTCAATATTTATGTAGTGTTATTTATTTGGCTCTCATTTAATATTCAAGGATCAAATGTAATTACCATACAACAAAATGTGTTATTACCATATCTGTAAAATGGCGGTAATAACATTTTTATTAAGGTAATTAAACATTTTACATTTTGTTATAAAAAGTTCGTAAGCTTCTGTGGATAGAATTAAAATAAAGGTCTAGGTCTTTCGGTGGTGACCGCGTTTTGAAGAATGTACATCCCAAATTTTCGCTGCTAATAGTAGAGCAAAATTGCCCCTAGTTTGAGAATCACCCAAATACAATAATTAAAAATGTAAAAAAAGAACACGGGAAAAACTAGCACATGGGGTGAGGAGCCAATGAGAGCTTGAGATTTTCCCGGACAAAAGGTCGGGCCAACTAGGCAAATATAAATGTTTCTAGTGGAGGGGAGAGGCCCACTGGATGAACGCTGCCTCACCCCTACCCACACACCTACTGGCTTTATTTTTTCCCCCAGAGAGGTTGGCCAATCTGTGAGCCACTCAATTTCCCGCGCTGTCAACACACTAATTCTGATTTGGCAAACATCTGAAGGTTGTTGCCAGACTGCGTTAAAATGACAAAACCTCAACACAAAGCTTTTTGTTCATTCAATTTTATTCTTTTGCAATTAGTTGGTATTCTTTTGTATCACCCTGTTATTTTTTGTGAAGGAGAGAGGATTTCTGAACAATCATTTAAATATTTAAAGTATTAATTAAATGATAAAATAATTATATTTTATATTAGGTTCTAGAAGTGTTTGAAATATTTTATGGTTAATATCCTAAAATAGTTATTTATGTAACTAGGCAGCAAAATGGAATTTTTCTGACAAATGATGAAGTTAGCCTCCGAGCCGGAGGCCAGGCCAGGCTATAAACTGCCGAGGAGAAGCTAAGGCAGGCAATATATCAATGAGGCAGAAATGTTTCCTTTGCTGCCTTGTTGCGTACAATATTTTTCCTACTGGGGGCAGACATTTTTTTCTTACAGATAATATTTATTTTTATTTTTTTACTCCATTCTATTTTATAATTATAATATTTTTTTTGTATAAATTCGTAATATTTTTAAGGCGTATTGTTCTAATAATTTAGGTTAATAATTATATAAAACAAAATACATGCAGAATAGAATATACATCACTATTTCCCCCACCAGATCTTATTCCACGCAGGTTAAATTTTGTTGAAATGGTCATTGTCATTACATTTTCATTCCTGAAAACCCTTGACCCTTAGACATGCTAATATTATTTTTTTAAAAAGTAAAAAGTTTTTATCATTCTCAAGCTTTTTTTTTAGGAGAAAAAACAATTTTTTTCCCCCAATCCATTCATTCCAATTAATAGGTAAAAAAAAAAACAAGAAACAAACAAAAACATATAAATATATCATCTGAATATTGATCTTTTAGTTCAGCTTGAGTTTATTATTTAGTTTTAAACAAGCAAGGAAGAAATTGGAAGCTAAGCGAGAAGTAGTCAGCTTGAAATTAAAGAAAAAATTGAGAGTATATTGAGCGCAGTTTATTATTCTCCGGCCTTGATTGACAGTATTGTTTTCAAAGCCAATATTCAATAATGGTATTAATATTTTTTAAAAGCAAAACATTAAGTTTGATGAAAGAGACAATATATATTTTTTTAAGTAAACAGTAAGCAGAATAATATTTGTATTGTTGGCTATTTAACTTGCCAGAATCGATTTAGGATAAGGTGTGTGTTGAAATTGAATTTTATTCCTTAAGTTAATATTGGACAACTGAAACAGAAAGTATACAGGTTCTACTTATATCTATTTAAAATTATATGTATTGTATAGTATTCCAAAGGTAATAATAGTGATGTATACATTATAAAGGGGGAGGTTCCCTACCTTGGACACTTGCCCCAAGCTCATTCCAGGAAGATAGAAAGAAGGGGTGGTTCCCTAACCTTGGACACTTGCTCCCAGCACAATTCCAGGAAGATGGAAAGAAGGTGAGTTTCCCTAAGCTTGGACACTTGCCCCAAGCTCATTCCAGGAAGATAGAAAGAAGGGGCGGTTCTCTAACCTTGGACACTTGCTCCCAGCACAATTCCAGGAAGATGGAAAGAAGGTGAGTTTCCCTAAGCTTGGACACTTGCCCCAAGCTCATTCCAGGAAGATAGAAAGAAGGGGCGGTTCTCTAACCTTGGACACTTGCTCCCAGCACAATTCCAGGAAGATGGAAAGAAGGTGAGTTTCCCTAAGCTTGGACACTTGCCCCAAGCACAATTCCAGGAAGATAGAAAGAGGGGGTGGTTCCCTAACCTTGGTCACTTGCTCCCAGCACAATTCCTGGAAGATGGAAAGAAGGTGAGGTTCCCTAACCTTGGACACTTGCTCCCAGCACAATTCCAGGGAGATAAAAAGAAGGGATGGTTCCCTAACCTTGGACACTTGCTCTCAGCACAATTCCAGGGAAATAGAAAGATGGGGTGGTTCCCTAACCTTGGACACTTGCTCCCAGCACAATTCCAGGGAAATAGAAAGAAAGGGTGGTTCCCTAACCTTGGACACTTGCTCCCAGCACAATTCCAGGGAGATAGAAAGAAGGGGTGGTTCCCTAACCTTGGACACTTGCTCCCAGCTCAATTCCAGGGAGATAGAAAGAAGGGGTGGTTCCCTAACCTTGGACACTTGCTCCCAGCTCAATTCCAGGGAGATAGAAAGAAGGGGTGTCAAGACACTTGCCCTCAGCACAATCCCAAGGAGAAAGGCATTTTTATTTCTGTGATTCTACAAGTCAGAGTGGAGGCTGGCAACCATGATTTAGGAACCTTCTTGCCTTCACCAACGATAGTTTATTTTTTGCTAAGAGTACAAGGTAAAGGGACAACCCGTACTTGTATAAACATCACGATAACACAAATCTTGTCTCTAAACTTTGAAGATAGTAAACAGCCTTCCGAATTCTTAACATCGCTAACAGACTGATAGGAAGTATAATTTTTCTGACTATAGAATATAAATATTTTTATTTCACTGGCATTTAAGATCATCATAAAAATCCAGGGTTTCTGCTGAACATCTGCTTGTGTATTCTAACATTTTAAATATTAAACCACAAATTTCAAAATACTTGAGATGAAGGTGGGAAACAGTGGATTTATATACTCCAAGACGAGGATTTTAACAAAAATCTAGATGGTTTTATCGTTTGGAATATTGGACACCTGTCTGTCAAATTGGTTAGACCAAATGGGTTGCATGATTATCTTCAAATCTGGCATGGATGTTCCTTAAACTCATTAAAATCAAGGTACAGTAGAGCCTCGATATGAAGGGGATAAGGGAAACAGTCTTGTTATCGAGGTGCCCTTTTTGTTGAGGGTCGTGTTATCAAGGTTATTTTTGCTACCAGTCACAGTTATTATAACAGGTATGAGGAACCTCATTCCTGTATAGAGTCGTGTTATAGAGGTTGACTTCTCAAAACGACGTGTTATAGAGGTTCTAAGTGAGGTTGTGAATTGGAAAAAATCCGTGTTAATTGAGGTTGTTTGGATAATAATAGTCTCGTTGTAGAGGTTAATTTAACACTATGTGTTATGGCAATCTCAAGGGGATTTGAAAATTGCACTTGTTATTGAGGTTGTCGTGTTATTGGGGGTTCTAAGTGAGGTTCTACTGTATATGTTTTGTTTTTTTGACGTAAGTTCTACCGTTCCCGGAACTATTAGTTATAAAGAGTTTACCTGAGATAAAGCAGGCTGTTGGGAATTCGTAATACCATCCTCATCTTGCCTCGTATCTTCACTAGATCGTGCCATATCCTGTGAACAAATAACAATATTCAAGTAAACTTGATCATATATATGACATTAGTTTATCGTAATCATTTTAAACTTCTCTCTAAAAATAAAATAAAATGTTAACATTATAAATGATTAGATTAAATTAGTTAAAAATTCATAATTTATTAGAGGCACATAAAAATTATTGTAAACCTTTAAAAATGTATTAAATAATACTTATGTAAAATTATATTTTTTTATTTAGTAAAATAACTTCTTAAACTTTATAGTTCTTTAGGCAAAGGGGTCTTATATCTCTTATACATAGGTAGATAGGTCTCTTTATTTAACTTTCCCACAAATAAGAAATATGTACATGTTACCTTTCCTAAAAGGAAGGAATGAATTCTTTTTTTTTCCAGAAAATAAAATTATATTATCTTTCTTAAACTTAACCATTCTGAATTCCTTTTTTTTTTTTTTTTTTTTTTTTTTTTTTTTTTTTTTTTTTTTTTTTTNAATAACATTTTATTACTTTATTGTTATATTGTTTATTGTGTAAGAACAATTAACAATTTTTAGCGATCTTCAACACTTCATAGGGGTGTCGCTGTTGGTTTTACTAAAAAATTGTATTTTTTGGTTTTTGGTAGTATTCATACTACAGACAGTTTAAATGTTAAATTAAATCAAATTATAATTATTTATTAACAATGTTTTTCTCTGTCTATTTCCCATTGTTAATAATAATAATAATTTGATTTAATTTAACCATTCTGTTAAACAAAGGGGTCTTCAACGCATTGAAAAGGTTATGGGCCTTTGTCTAAAGAACTATTAAACAACGGGACATCATTATTCTCTTCTGCGTAAGAAATATAATTCCAAGTGGTAAAACCACTAAATATTAATATGTTAAAAAAGGATTAATATCAAATAACATTATATTTATAAATAATTACCTTAGGGAAACAATTAAAACAAAAATTAAAAAATGATAAAAATAATGATTACTAAAAATGTTATTTTTTTTATTAAAAACTTTACTAATTTTTTAAATTCTTGAATGATTCGGTAAAAAATACTTTCTCATATGCATAGTGACACTGAATTGATATTCTAAATATTTAATTAATATTTGTTAATAAACATTTCTATAATAATAATGTTCCCCCGCTGGGTACTGAAGGGTGGTTTTTTAAATGGTTCTGTTTTAATTTCCAGTCATGTCCAATTTTAGGGGATAGCGTCTTTAAATTTAGAGCTGGAATGTGTGTTAGAGTAAGATTTTTCTGAACATGAACACCAAATTTCATTAAAATAGATTTAAGAAGTTTAAGCTTCCTTCGTCTGGACCAATTACAGATGACAGATAACTGTCAGTCAATGTTTAAAAATCACTTTGTTGGACTCATAAGTGTAAAACTTATAGTGTAAAAACATCAAAATCTTAAAATGAATGTTTAATGCTATCACAATACTTCCACAAAACTTTCAACACTGTGTATATGAGAAAGTTAAAAAATTAATAATAACAATAAAACAATAAAATATACTTAAATGAAAATAAACTAATTCGAATTAATTATAAATGTTTATATAT
>KZ654033.1:20763-36776 GCA_001010745.2 Gerris buenoi
AATTTTTTTTTTTTTTCTTATATATGTATATATACACTTCCTCTACGAGAAAGTAATAAATCCAAATCAAAGATCGAGGGTAGATAAAAAATGAAAGTAGCCTGTACTTTTAATCGCTGTTAATGGTTTCTATTAATTAAGAGCCATTGCATTTTAAAAATAGTTTTAATAGTTAGGACATTTTTTTATTTTAGAGGGGGGAATGTTATACCTAGATTTGTGTCGCAAGTTTTTCATCTGATGACAAAAACGTAAAATATAAGATAACGTAAAATTTGGCCTACTGCTACTTTAAGTAGGTACTGTGGACTGGACAGTAGACCTCAATTCCTGAAAAAAAAAACATATAAATAGATTTTAATGACTTGAAGGAACCTCAATCACAAATTTTAAAAAAAATATATATCTATAATCAAGTATAAAGACTTCAAAGAACTTTAGACTTCAGGAGTCAGAAAAATATAATTTACAGACACACAAAATGCTAAACGGTGTCAAGTTGTGTGACCTCGCTCTGCTCGTTCAATAAATGCAAATAGTAATCTGAAGGTGGAGATCAATATGCAAATACATATTTGAGACGCAAACAAGTTATGTCACTTTATACTTTTTTCTGAATGAATAATAATTATTAAATACTTGCTGACATGGCGAACATCATACAGCCTAACAGCCAATTAAACAGCCAGTTAAACAATGTGAAATGACATTCGCCGCATTTATCTGAACATAGTTTTACTAATCAGATAGCTTCGGGATCATGCAATATTGCAGTGATTATTATTGCTTTAGAACAATCCATATAATTACGGTAATATGGTAAACGAATATATACAAAATGTATATACTAATCAAATTAATAAAATAGTATAAATACCTGAAAAAATAGTTTAATCGAACGCTATTAGGAATCGCACACTTGGCGGTTCGCGAAGTTTGTTGTACTGTCCTCTATTTTGTGACGTGTACATAATATGGTTCTGGTATTAGTAATTAGTATTTGCATACATACTTTGATTGATTTGCGTATACTCATTTATCAAGATCCTCTTGAACATCATCCCCTTTGAACACTTTGAGGGACTAAATTTGGGATAGTGTTTTTAAATTTGAAACCGATAAGTTTTTTCAATGAGATTATTTCAGTGTCAGCTATGAGACTTATTGTCAACTTCGAACTTATGCGTGTATTATGCGTCATCTTTGTTCTGACGATGCCCAATGTAAGAAATTGTGCGTTTTGACACATCCATCGTATAATTTTATAAATATATAATTTTAGAAGTTATATTTAACATTTAAAAAAACAATGTCTTAAATGTTGTGCTCTTTGTATGTACACTAGACGATCTGTATTCAATGTTATTTAAAGATTGGTATTTAATTACGAAACATTAAGAACGCCGGGTGAGGGGACTGCACAACATCGTTTGTATAATCGCAATTTTCTTTCAGTGACATTTAACGAGGAAAAAGACGGGTTGTCCATTTGTATGTTTTGAGTTACTTGCCTGTTTCCAGTCTTTGAACCGGTGTCGAAATATCGGGTTTTAATACCAGCTGGTTACGTGATCTAGTGGCTCTCCTAGGACTCCGGGAGGATTAACGCGTTACTCGCGGGACTTAGCGACTGACTGATACGGTGTACTCGGCTCTGCTAGCTAGTCACTCCCCACCTCTTCAATACCTCTCCTCACCGACTATTATCATAACATAAGGAAGGGTGGCATTCAATGACTTTTGGCACTTGCATCTTATATTTAATGCCTTAATCAATTTTAAGCACATTACGTCACGTGTTTACACATGGTTAGTTTGGATTAAAACCAATAATTAATATTCTTTCAGTGTGTCCTAGTTGATAATTTTTGTGAAGAGGGAAGTACTAGGTTAATGGAAATAAATTTATAAACCCAGAAGTATAGATGTATAGTACTCACGAGTCACCTATCTTCTTTCTATAACTTTAACTATTTAAACATTTAATTATATGTATTATTCGGTAAGAAATGAATACTTTTTGAAAACTATGCATATTAAGAAATTTATAATAATCATTATAAAATACAATAAAAATGCGTAATAAGTAATAAATTAGCCTTTCCTCTTCCACTCAAGATGGACGATGGAAATTAAAAGTTGGCTTTATTATTATTATTAATGGTAACAATTTATTTATTAATTCATTTAAAATAAATAAAATTCCGCCAAAATTGATTTTTAATGGATTTAAACATTTTAAAGTCGAACCACATTAAGGTTAATGTTAACCACATTAAATAGGTATTAAACAAATATTTGCAGTTATGGTTTATTTAAGAAATTAAATTGATCAAGATTTTAAATGCTTCAAGCTAAATTCGAATTCGGTATGGGAATGTTCTTTAACATCGTTTATAAAATAAACGATGTTAGACTTTTAGATATTTTTATCATTTACACTAAACCAGTCGGTCAGAGAAAATTGAATTATGGAAAAAAACTTTCTTATATATAACACATGACACTTAGTGTTATTATCAAACCCTAACCTAAACCAAGAACTAACGGTACTCGGGAAAAACAGTAAAACAGCGGTGCCCTCTTGAGTGGTTTGATGGTGCAAGCTCCGCCATCAGAATTTTTGGCGGGAATCCATTTTTGGGGTATTTTTCAAATATTTTACGTGATCTGTGATCTCAGGCAGTTATGGGTAATTTACGCAATGGGTTTTGATGAGGGAGAGGGGATAGGCATTCCTGCTCCCGAGTATTACCGAAGTTGGTGCAGTCTGGTGCTAATATTGTATTTTTTATTTTAGAAAAGCTCTTCATGACAATTAATCAAAATAAAAACAACACTGGCGCAATTCTTTTATTACCATGAGTTCTTACTTTCTTAGACGGGGTTTAGTCTTATTCTGCAGTTTCTATATTCTCTTGGAAATATTTTATTGTGATGGACCCAATCTCCTTATCTTTTGTGCGCAACTATCCAAGAAAATAGATTTTTTTCGGGAAAGTTTCTTATATGGTTTCATTGGGTTTGAAATGAATTTCATTAAAAAAAAAAAATTGTAATAAAAATCGATGGAACATTTTTTGAGAAATCTTAAATTCCGTTCAAAAATTTTGGGCCATCACTATATATANGTCAAATTTCATCGATATCGCCACTACAAGAGAAAAGCAGCAACATTTTGCTCTTGTTTGTAGAATTAACTTAAAACTATTTCTATTTTTAAAAACTTGGTGCCAATAACTTTAGCAAATGTATAAATTGAAAAAATTGATTTGCATCAAAAATAAATTGTCTTAGAAATAAATGCACACATTTACAAATAATTGGGACAAAGAAATATCACACTTCTGTTTTTATAAGTGGAGTAGCAAACTAAAGAAGTTCCAAAATTCAAATATTACACCTCGAGCATAGGTAATGTCATGGGGGAATCAATGATGTTATTATCGTCTCTTCTTGAAGTAGAGGAAAAAGGAGACAGTGGCGTATCCAACGGCTAGGTTTGGAGGGGGCACATTTTAAGTCAGTTTAGATTGTGAGGGGGAACATCGGTCCCCCCCCCCAAAAAAAATATATATACAACTAATACACAAAAAAACATACAACTAATACATGTGTTGACATGAGTTAAGCTGCACAGCTCTGAGCTACCTCACTAGTGCCGAATCTGTAACATGGTTATAGTTTTGACATTGGAAAGGGTTCCATTCATTTACCTAATAGAACTAACGTACATACTTATGTCTTGCTGTTGCTTCAAGTAAACATCACGATGCACCACACACCACACCCCTAAAGATGCTTCCAATAGTGGAAGTAAGGCGTCGGACTTCAACCCCTTCGTGATGCGGATTTCACTGTAGAACACAGGCTGTTGATTACCTAATTAAAGTCACATATTATATAAGCCATGTGGCTGCAACCAAGGGGCCAGAGTTGTTTCTGTTGCTGCATTGACACTTTTACACCATGGTGTTTCAAAAATTACCCAAACTCTCATATTATATAAACAAGCAAAAAGAGAAAGAAATAAATAATTACCCTCCAGATTTTTCAGCAGTATATAGCCTATTGGAGAGAGAAGCAACTAGAGCAGGTACACAGTAAGTATCAACTGTATGTGCAGATCTTAGAGCTAAGCACAGATTTTCAATAGCGGCATCTCGTAATTTCTCAAAAGGTGATACATAGCAATCACACACATTATTACCCTTACTGCAATCTACAATTATAAAATATATAAATAGCATCATTTAAAATATTAAATGTTAATAATATATTATATAACATAACTTCATAAACATCATAAAATAAGAATATAATATATTATAATATAACATAACTTCATACAGATCATAAAAGGAAAAAGGTTGAAGGTATCGGTCTCTTAAATGCAAATAGTAACATCAAAACATGTTCCACCTCTCTGGCATTTAGTTCGTTCAGAACTGTTTTGGAGAAATAAGTTTTTCAGAACTAAATTCATTTCTCAATTTCACCTCGGGGTATGATTTTTCTAAACATGTATGCCAAATTTCATCGATATCGCCACTACAAGAGAAAAGCAGCAACATTTTGCTCTTGTTTGTAGAATTACTAAAGATGCTTCCAATAGTGGAAGTAAGGCGTCGGACTTCAACCCCCCCGAATAAGTAATAAATAGAGAATAATAATAACTTCTTTTTATTAAGATACAATTAAAAATAAAAATGATGTTAACTTACTTGTATTGATTGGTTTTATCATGGCTATATGAAGCATTACTTGCTTCAACAGTAATCTGTACAAACATTCTCATAATTTCTTCATAAACATTTGGCTGGAAGTTAAGAAACAATCAAATAATATTTTACAATAAATAAAACAATAAGATAGTTTGAATAAAAGGCAATGAGTGCAATGAGTGGCAAAGACCCTCACAGCTATTCCAAGATTTCTACCTTATGTCCTAAATCCTAGCTACCTCACCTTCTCATCAGTCTAGAAATATAAGTCACTGAAAATAGCCGACATACTTTAATAAATTGTAATATCTTAGAATATTTTAGAGGCCAAAACCAGTCTGATTTTTTAATAATTTTTTTTTAAAAATGTGGCTTAGGCCAATAAACTTATATTTTATTACCCATGAGCGCCCATATTAATTATTCCAGGGAGGGGGGGGGGGGGGGTGTTAGGTTTCTTGAAAGCAAAAAACCAGACTTGAATAAGGAAATACATATATACATTTCCTCTTTTCCTGAGAGCTTGGAGGGGGTTCGTGAATGCACCCCTTATTAGAATGAAGATATTAGGCCACTCATTTGGGCCTTGATCCCTACCCTTGTGTATCAAGTTCGGCTGCTTTACACACAAAAGTACTGCCAAGCGAATGGTGTGATCATTAGTAAGCCATTAGGCACAGGACTAAACCCTAGCCCCATCCTTAATTAATATATGTCCCCCATCTATGATTAACCCCAGCCCCATCTATGATTAATATAAAAAGTGTCTAATGAGTTTAGGAACGAGCTCTGAGCCCCCTTTATATAAGTAAATTAAACCCATCAAAGTTGAAAAAAAAAAATCTTAGTATAACTAGAACAAGGATCTAATTATAGCAACGATACTGTCATTTGAAGGAATAAGCAGTGAATTTTAATGTCAAGATAAATAAAAATACATAAGAAGACACAAAAAATGCAAGAATGTAAAAGATACACGAATGTAGAAAATACATAAAATATTGACTGACTTTGTTAGCAGGAGCTTTGTCTGAAGCACGTTTCCCTTCCAAACCTAGTTGTACAAACAGTTCCATCAGGCGCACCAACAGTTCACCCATTTCAGTTTCACCATTTATATTGGCAGCAATGTTAGCAAGAGCATTGATAACAGCACCGGAAACATGTCTGAAAAAATATAATAAAAATCATAAATAATAAGAAAAGTTGTAGGGCCAGTGGAAGTTATATTTGGAATGTAGAATATTGAATTCAAAAGATTTAACAAATTTTATCACTGAATTATTATTATTTATTTATTNAAAATTAAAATATTACGATCAGTTCGCAATTGCTCGCTGAACAATGAAATTTTGAGTGATTAAGTTCACAATATTTTTCCTGTTTTTGGCCAAAAAAAAAGATTAGATATACACCAAATTTCAAAACTCTAGCTGTAATAGGTGAGGTACACTCCAAGATGCAACGGATGGACAAAGTACCGAAAGCACAAGGGTTTTTAGGGTTACTTTGAAGCCCAAAAAAATTAAGTAGTGCCCATGCTCAATACAAAGCAATGTGAGCAGAAGGCAGAAATTAATTTAAATTGGTTAATATAGAAGGGAAACAGGATTTAAAATTGGTTCCTTAAAGACACTGAATAAAAATTGTAAGTTTTTTTTTAAAAATATATATATGTATATTTATATACAGGGCATTTTCTTCGTCATTTAATTAACATAAAAAAAAGATAATAAATAAATCAATAAAATATTATTTAGTACAATATTCATCTAAAGAATAAGGTGAAAGAGAAATTAACATATATTTTAGTCTTTTTGAGTGAGTCCTTAAGTTAAAATTAATAATGGACTATGCACTGACTTTGCTGTACCAACCAAATTTAATTCATTTAAATCTAATAAGAAATAGGTAACTATAGACCAAACCTCTTTCAGCTTTTATGTATTGTAAATCTGTAACTCTTATGTGGCTGGAATATTGTAAAAGTTTGTAAATTGGGACTCCTCAGTAACATTAATATTAAGAAAATAACATTAAGAAGTAAAATTTGATGCGACCAATAAATTAAAAAAAAAAAAAAAAAATCACAAACCATTCAATGCAAATATCATATAAGTAATTAATAATAATATTTGTTAAACTAAAAAAAAAGCAAGTTTAAAAAAATAAAAAAAGGAGTTAAGTATTTTTACAAATATTTAAGTCCAGCAGATTTTTCTTTCTTTTTTTAAATAAAGAGACATTTATGAATAATATTTACCTCTAAACAAACCATGAGTAAAGGCATATGTGCAAGAACTAATTTCAAATTGTGGCCGGAATTAATTTTCTCTGTAAGTCGTCCACATAAGCTATCAGCACCTATAAAATTTTACAAACAAGAAGAAAAAAATATAAATAAAAGAAAAAAATTTATTGCAAGGTTAAATTCAATACAGTTTTGGAAGGAAGTTCCTTATGGCACGTTCGGAGCCTGGGAGTGAATCCGAAAAAAAACGACCAAAATCTCTGTCACAAAATAACCGTCATGAAATCACCGTCACACGAAATCCGTCACGAAATATCTACCGATGATGATAACTTGAGTAAAAGATCACCAAGTTAGTTGAAATTTGGTACACATGTTCATTTTACCAATGCCCAGGCTGAGTACGTTGGAAAACGTTATCCGTCCAAGCGTTCACGCGCAACGCTCGCGTAAACGAAAGCTTCAAAAAGACGGGAAAAAATGTTATTATGGAACCCTGTTACTTGTTTTGTTTATTTTTGTTATATGTCACTTGGTTTTATAAATATCGAAAATAAATTGTTGTTAACAGTTTATACGTCTTTAGCATTTTATGTGATTTTATAATTTATATTTAATNTTTCTCAACTTCCTGATTGGAACGGTTGCCTCACCGAAGATCAGCCATCTATGATTTAGCAGCCCGGGGCAGCGGCTAATTAGATGTAAGGGAGTTTCTTCGTCCTCCCCGCACAGCCTACAGATTGATTCGTCAGCCAATCCTAGTAGCTGTAGGTGCCTGTTTAATCGACAGTGACCTGTTAGGAACCCTGTCACAGTATGGCAAGATTTCTTATTTAGACTCAACATGCTTTTGGCGAGTCTTGAAGAGGGTCCACTTATAAATAATTTGGATTGTCTCATCCTGGGTGACTTATCCCAGGTTTCTTGAAATTCTCTGACCAAGGAGAGTTTCAGTGCTGTCTTAATGTTGCACCGAGAAATGCCCACACTGGGTTCAGGTGTCAAGGGAGTTGAGCCGGAACCTTGTCTTGCTAGATGATCTGCCTTTTCATTTCCCTCGATTCCTTTATGACCCGGAACCCAAAGCACTTGTACCTTGATCCTGCAAGAAATAGCCTCTAGTGCTTTTTTGCAGTCGAAGACTAATTTGAAAGTGCATTTGGGAGCAGTCAGCTCCTTTATCGCTGCCTGACTGTCGGAACAGATATATATCTGTCTATCTAGTTCATGTGTGTTACTACATTTTGTTTTACAAATAACCTTATCAGTAAAAATACTGATCATTATTTTATATTTCATAAAAATTACTTTATTTATTTCTTTTAACTAACTTTGAGAATCATGAGGGAGGAACTTTTCAACATGGAGCCGATACAGTTTAGTTAATATAGGCGATGGAGCGACTAAGAAATCTCTTAAACATTGAATAGATGTACTGGCAATATTAGGATATTTTTCAGCCAACTTCCCTAAACCCTGAAAAAAAAAATAAATAAATAAATAAATAATATAATNATATAAGTAAATTAAACCTATCAAAGTTGAAAAAAAAAAATCTTAGTATAACTAGAACAAGGATCTAATTATAGCAACGATACTGTCATTTGAAGGAATAAGCAGTGAATTTTAATGTCAAGATAAATAAAAATACATAAGAAGACACAAAAAATGCAAGAATGTAAAAGATACACGAATGTAGAAAATACATAAAATATTGACTGACTTTGTTAGCAGGAGCTTTGTCTGAAGCACGTTTCCCTTCCAAACCTAGTTGTACAAACAGTTCCATCAGGCGCACCAACAGTTCACCCATTTCAGTTTCACCATTTATATTGGCAGCAATGTTAGCAAGAGCATTGATAACAGCACCGGAAACATGTCTGAAAAAATATAATAAAAATCATAAATAATAAGAAAAGTTGTAGGGCCAGTGGAAGTTATATTTGGAATGTAGAATATTGAATTCAAAAGATTTAACAAATTTTATCACTGAATTATTATTATTTATTTATTTATATCAGCTTCCAGCCTGCACAATGCCACCATCAGTGCTAATTATGGAATATATTATAGCTATCAATGAATATATTGACACAAACAAAAAGTCAGTCTACTCTATGTCAGAGACCAATCTNGAAGTATAATTTAACTTTTTTTTTTTTTTTTTTTTAAATATACTTTCAAAAAGAAGCAATAACTCCCAAAATGCATTCAAACGCAAATATGTTGAATTATCTCTCACTTTGTGTCAACACGAACAACTCAGTGCCGATGTAGTGACCATGCACACTAAAATTTTACATTTAGTTTTAATAGAATCTTGTTTTACTTTTCAAATTTTGAGGAGAGATTAATCTTAGTACTGCTTAATAAAAATAAACTAACATGTTAAACATTGTCTTCTTCAATTCATAATATTTTACAGTTCATTTGGAACAATTAAAAAATTATTTAAGAGGTAAGTAGATTTAACTCTTTATCTAATAAGAAAGAGACGTAAAACAAACCATATTTGTTGCGATTTACCTGACAGGTCAACCAAAACATGTGTGCTATCAAGTTATGACTGTTTATACGCTTCGGTTTATCAGTCAGGTATACTCAACATAATGACTTAAATCACTCATTGATTTTCACAAAAAACTCAATATAAACAGTTACTTTTATTAAACAAACATCAAATTAGTTTTGTTAAATGTAAACAAACTCACTAATCGTGCGTAAAGGTGAAGAATCATTCTTCTTTACCGCCCTAGGGTGGTAAAGAAGAGGAACTATGAGACCCGAAAGCGCAATGAATGCAAGTATGTAAAGAATCACTTTCTACGTATCTAAACACAGATACTATGTTTATATTTTGTATCAATCGTAGATAAAATAAATTATATAGTAATGAGAGGATTTTGAGACAAACCAAAACATATTTTAAGTATGTGATAGGATGCCAGAAAGCTGTGAGCCAAAAGTAATACATTTATTTAGAAAATATATTTTTAAATAGATTCTTGTGTTTATTATCAATTATCTGACTCTTGATTAAGTAAGTAACTCTTGATAAGTATTGTTTACAACTGTAAATTAACTAATTAACTTTTAATTAACTAATTAAAAATTCTTTCAGATTTTTAATTACTGCGTAAAAACCACACTGCTAATTCAGTTTTCAAACAAATGGTTTTCTCTAACTCCCTCCTTGAATATGGCACAATAAGTCAGTTGATTAGCAGTCTTAAACGCTAAAAAAAATGACTTTTAAAACACATGCTAACTAGAAAATAGTTTAGATATGCTAAAAAAAAATTTTACAAACAGAGCTTACAAACACACACACAAAAAAAAAACAACAGCCAATAAGCATTCTACGGTAAGTAAGTTCACACGAGGTCCTTTCGTAACAACTTCTCATTCTAACTTAGTTATACTTATTTGCATGTTAGCTACGTTGATTTATAAAGTGTATTGAAAACGATCTCAATACAGTTACATAACCGTAATTTATATATTTGGTTACAGTTCTGACTTCATTATAAAACAGCTGATTTTGACATGTGATAATTAAGGAGGCTGTGAAATAAGGTTATGATTGTAAGGTCTGTGATTCAGGTTACCCAGGAGAGAAACATTAAACTGCTTATGCCTTAATACAATCTCAATACAGTCAGGTGTTTAAATGTAACTGAAGGGGGTCTTCCATACAATACAGTACCAGACTTTTGGTGTATCGACTTTGAGATGAACTAGATTGAATACAGTGCGTTCACATGGAAAGATACTGTATTTAAAATGTTTTCAGTTCACCATGTAAACATAGCTATTATAATTATTAAAACATTAAGTACCTTTACGCCTAAATGCGTGTTTCCTAGAAGCACAGCAAGTAAAGGAACTGTTTTTTTTTTAATCAAAACATTATTTATTTATTTACATAAATATACAGAATGGGCCAAAAAAAACCGCACTTTTTTGAACACTTATAGGTCAGCTTATGTAGTAGATAAAGAAATGCGGCTGGCGCCGTCTGAAAACTACATTCTTCTACTTTAAATTTCATAACTATAACTTTAAAAAGGATTGGGTGAAAGCCACGCAATGATGGTTTGAAATAGTGTCTTCAAAAATGTTGTTGTCCGGGTAGTAATCTCCTCTGTTATTATACTATTGATAGAATAAATTATCATGTGGATGAGGGGGGAGGGGGGTTCTCTGTAGGTAAGTGGGAGGAGTCACAGTGTTACAACAAACATTGAAGATGAGTTAAGCTCAATGTTAGCAGAAGTCTGGGTAATTTTCTTGCAAGTATTGAATTGTTTGCAAGGAGCCATGGGACAGGGAAACATCTTGCATAAACATGTAATTTGGCATTTGATATTTAATTTCAGACAATTGTGCTTAACCCATCTTTCAATGATTGTTATAACACTGAGACTTCTCCCACTTACCTACAAAGACCCCCCTCCTTTCATCCACATGGTAATTTATCCTATCAAAAGTATAATACCAGAGAAGATCCCTACCCGGACAATGACTTTTTTAAGACCCTATATATTTTCAAACCGTCATTGCGTGGCTTTAACCCAATCGAAATTTAAAGTAGAAAAATGTAGTTTTCATACCCCACAAACCCCATATCTCTATCTACTACAGAAGCTGAGCTATAAGTGTGGTTTTATTTGCCCCACCCTGTATATACACGAGCTGATAAGCCCATAGCAACAGGCTTAATTTTATATTTAGAATCAAATAAAATTAAGTAAATTAATTTAGATAAGTTACTACATCTAATTGAAGACCAACACATCAAAACTTTTTTTTTCATTGGAATAAATGTGGTTTCTTTAAATTAGCAATAACAAATCATAAGAAGGAGAGTTGTCACCGTCGGGATACTACTAGATTATATAAATGATGCCCCCACCCCACCAATTCTAGAGTCCAAGGCTACGCTTGTGAAATCGGTTCCTATTGTTTAAAATAGAAGGGTGGCCACAGGTTGCGGAGCGGAGTTGAGCTGAGCCTAGGAACGCATCTTGACTCCACTTTCTTTGTCAATTTTGAAATCTAACTCCACTTCCCCCTCCACCCACCACAATATTATTATAGTAAAGAAGGAAAAAAAAAAAATAAGTTATCAGTGCTGGCTCATTTAAGAAAGGGTTTTAATTCAGCTGTTACAGCCCTTTGATAATTTGCATCATATCCAGTTATGTCATCTTTTATCTTATTAAAAAGATCATTAAACTGAGGGTGTATCATACGGAAAATAGTCTTTCAACTTAACACGGTTTAGATCATCAGAAAGGGTGTAAAATTCTCTGAAATTGCCTCTTCTTGTCAGATAGAGTTTCCAACTCTATTTATAAGATTGTGAAGTGAAACAAAGGTATCTGAATCATCGCATTCTGAATTTAAACATAAATAGTATAACTTTCACAGGTCCAACATCTTGAGTGGACTAGCTTAGTCAAAACCAAAGTGGAGTCAGCCTGACTCTGATCCGGTTTCTGTAGCCATACCCCCTGGACACAACAACGCTCCACTTTGCATCTGGTGGCCCCTTGGCCTTAAGATCACTTCCATAAATCCTCTAATTTCAGAAGAATTTAAAATCTTGATTGGTCAGAGCTTGGTTTGGTCTCAATTGACCAAACCAAGCAGAATTTAATACTCTGAAAGGTTTACGTCAATATTTTAAGGTAAAAAGCATTGTTTTTGAGTATTTTAAGGATAAACATAAAAAAAACAAGCTTAAGAAAGCTGTTCCAGATCGATGGTTCAAAGGAACTTTTCATATAAGATCCTGGAGAGTCCATTTTGTTCGGGGACACCCGATATGATCAGTAAACACTTTAAGGGCTGACACAAAGCCTTTATTAAAATCAAGACTAAGCCGATAATAATCACTTGCAATCTCTGTTAAAACAAAAATCATGTTCATAAATAAGTGAAGCGTTAAACTCAAAACTTGATTAGTAAATTAAACAGCTCCCAATCAATAGAAAAAAACACAACTCAAGTTCTAAACAAATTAGTCAAGAAATAGAAAATTATAATTAAGTTGTTTGTTGGAAATACTAAGAGAAGATGAAATGACCTCTGTGACTAAGACTAGCTGCAAGTATTCGCAGTACATTCAGTGGACATTCATGAACCACAACTGAAAAAATAAATACAACCCCTAATAATAAAAACTAATTGATATTTTCAAAACCATTCACAACTCTGCAACTTCTTTTTCAACTCGGTAACTGTGTTTTTTTTTAAAAAGATTTTCAAAAGATTGAAACACAGTTTTAAAAACACCACTTCTACTCCGAGATTTTTATGTCCTGAGAGGTGTCTACACAAAGAATTCAGACACTGAGAACGATATCAGCTAGAGAGAAGTGGGGATAGTCTAGCCTCCGCTAGACTATCCCCATGAATAGAGCGGGTGCTCTAAGTGGTGCTTGATCTAGACTCCCACTCATGCAACTAAAGTGTCCCTGTGCATACTGGCCTTAAAGCCGGGTTTACACGGGTAGAGTAAACAGGAGAGTAGAGTAGCGAGTAGAGTGCACTCTACTTCCCAGTCTAGCAATTTAGATTTTGGTGTGTTTACACATAAGAGTGAAAAAACTGTTTGTTTACAGTTCTCAACTCTACTTGCTACTTGCTATGAAGATGTCTACACGGGTAGAGTGGGAAAGCCAGTAGAGTGGGAGCTGTGGAGGGGGAAGTAGAATAGAGTCCACTTTACTGCATGCGGTACAGTACCTACTAGCTACTCTACTCGCCACTCTGCTCTACAGAGTGTTTTTTTCAGGTTTCTACGGGTAGAGTTAGTCTACTCGCTACTCTACTCTCCTGTTTACTCTACCCGTGAAAACCCGGCTTAACAAACTAAAGCTTTCGAACAGAAATTACCAACTTAAGAGACAAAAAAAAAATGTTTTCTGAATTACAGTGAATAGCTTTAAAACATTTAAATGATAAATACTTAACACTTAAAAATGTCATTACAGGGTTTACACTTCAAATTCAACGTTTTGCAAAAATCATTATTTCAATTACTCTATCACAGTACAGAATTGACTCTTGCTTACTTAATACGCACACTAAATGATAGTTGAAACCGTTTTGTGGGTTACAATTTACAATATAAAATTTGTGGTGACAATACTGTAGTGTTATTTTCTAAAGGTTCGACCAAGAAGTCATGGGAATCTGAGGAGAGCGCTAGTGTCGCTGTTTTGGTGTCATGTATAGTCAGTTTTTTTTTAAAATAGACCACTGTCCAGTGTTTTTTTTTTTTTTTTTTTTTTTTTTTTTTTTTTTTTTTTTTTTTNTTCTGTACTCAGGATCATGAAAAATCATACTGTCCACCATAATTGGTGAGATATGGCCGCTCTCCACCAGTTTTTTTTTTTTTTTTTTTTTCCAAATGCCTATTGCCAAGCTATGTCCCGCAGACGAACTTAGCTAAAAGATTGACTTGTATACAAAATTCTAGCTTGATGTTAGTCAGACACTTTTTTGCACGCTATCTCCTGGACTCTAATCAAATCAATTAATGAAGTTTAATATAAACCAATTAAAAAAATCTTAATACAAAAATTGAATTAAATAATTCAATGTTTGCAGTAAGAATATTTTTTGCCAACCATACAAATTATCCTCAAAAAAATAAAATAAAAATAAAAATAAAGCCAAGAGTGATCATGAAATAATAGAGAATNATAATATACGATATCTTTATATTATTATACATTGATTATTCATAATAATACTCTTTAAATCTTAATCGATTTTCTTCTTTCGTAATCTATTTTTTCTTTCTCTTTATTTCTGAGTTTGATTTGTTACTTTTGATTTCCAACCCCGTTATTTGTAGCGTTCTTTCTTATTTGCATCATCCCGTGGATTTGTGGATTGTTCAAAAATTGTTTAGGACAGTTGTGACTATAATTCGTACTGTATAAAAGCAAACAAATCAGGAAACCTTAAAGATTGGAAACCTTCCTGTTGTTAATTAGTGAGATTTGACATAACTGCGCATTTACTGACACCTGACTGTACTGACTTCGGCAATACTCGGAGGTTCCGACTTTAAACGAAGCTTAGCTTTCAGTTTCTGTTCGTGACTTCTTGGTCGACCTTTACCAACTGCTTTCATTGCTTCGCTCTTAGATATTTTCCATCCTTATCAAAAATTATTTTCTAAATTTTAGGATAAATAAAATGATTTCGATGAAATAATGTCAATACAGAAACTTGAATTTTCATTTCATTGTCTCATACTACTTTAAATACAATTTCATATTCTAATCTATTTAACGTAGGCGGTCGAGACTATTAAAATATGAATATTAAATTATTCGAAACCAGATAATTTTTATGGCAGTAGATCATGTTTATAGCCCGTTCTAATCTTTCATTTTCACATAAAGGAAATTATGAAGACTATGTAATAAATATTAATAATAATTGTCATGAAAAAGTAAGTATTAAACATTAAAATTATATTTGAAAAATATATGTTAAAAATTATTCTAATATAAGAAACCAAATTGAAAAATCAAATTGTTATATATCATTGCAATTAATTCTAGGTAAAAAAAAAAATCTGTTTATTTGACAGGTAAATTAAAGTTCTAACACTAATGTATTTTATCTGAAAAATTAAATAATGTAAAATTAGAAATAATGTAATAAATGTAAATATGAGAAAGCACAGTAAAGTTTAGTTATTTGAGAGGAAAGCATCAAGTGAAATCAAATTTTAAAATAATAAATAAATAAATACCGGCTTCGTCGGCAATCGCCCAAACGAGCAGATCGACACAAGCTGCGTTGGCCATTACGTTCAGTTTGAATTTATTTATCATTACGAGATTGGATTCCCTGTTTTCTTTTTCACTGGCATCGTGATTCCGTGACTGAAGCTCTGTTTGACCACTTAGAAAAAGTCCTTTGACAAATTCCTGAACATCCTTCATAAATGGTGACGGCAAATCTAAAAAAAAAAAAAAAAAAAATAAATAACTTATATTTTCTTT
>KZ654034.1:3031-17946 GCA_001010745.2 Gerris buenoi
ATGAGGACACTGAAAGGATCCATTGTTAATCTGTAAATGTTGTCAGCACATGTGTTAGGAAAGTATCTGTTGAATTCGTCAGTGAGGTTCTCCAACTTGTTTGATATTTGGAGTTTTATATAATCGCATTGGACATTCGGACTGCAAAGTTATCTCGATCTCGAGGTCCCACGCCCCCCTTGACTTGTCTTCACGCCTCCCTTGGGGGGCGCGCCCCCCACTTTGGGAACCAATGCTGTACAAGGAGGCTTCTTTCTTACATTAAAGCAAGGGTACTCGAGTAGACATTGATTACTAGGACAATATCGCCTTTAGACGATATGTATGAAATATTATTCAAATAGATGCGTTAGAACGTAAGATATTAGTAAAAAGTCGATTTCTCTTTATAAACGTTAGTATGCGAATTATAGGATTTAGCCGTCTTTATCACATATCGGTGTTGTCACTTCATATCAGCTGTATTGTCGATATTTACTAATAAAGAGGTATTTAAAAAAAAATGTTGAGTCTCGTTAAATAAATACGAGGTCTGATCAAAAAGTATCGAGACTGATTTTTTATAAAATAAAATGTATATAGAAGAGAAATAACAGTTTAACCTCCCTCAAAGTAGGACCCTTCTGAGTCAACAGAGTGATTCCAGAGGTCCTGCCGCTTGGAGAATCATCGCTGGAAAGTTTCCTGAGGTAGCAGCTTTAGTTTGTCCGTCGCATTTTGTTTTATGGTTTTCACATCTTGAAATCCTTGTCCTTTGATTTTTTTTTTTTTTTTTTTTTTGCTTATAAAATAAAAAAAAGTCACACGGAGCGAGGTCAGGTTGTGCCACATTTGGACTTGAGTTTTTGGCCAAAAACTGCTGAACAAAATGTGATGAATTTTGTGCATAAGCATTGTTGAGGTGCAACTCCCTGGGTCACGAAATTCGGATCTTTTACCCTTTCACGTCGAATGGCATCGCCTAAACGGCGAAGCACATCAATATAATACTCATTAGTAATGGTTTGTCAGTTTGTCCCTTGGGAGGGTAATCATGATGGACAATTCCATCACGGTCGAAAAAAAGAATCACTTGTCAAAGGACGTCCTCCACGCTCATCACTTGTCCTACCTTCTTTTAACCGTTTGAACCAAACAAACTCTCTGGCACGTGACATGTGACACGGTATCATCACTAAGGCTAAAGAAAGCATTTCGTAAGTCTCTGGAGCGGTGCGCCCAAGCTTCTGGCAAATCTTGAAACAACACGTTTTTCAAGATTTTCACACATACCAAAATACGATAAGAGACAAAATACACTTTCCCTTGATCACTCACAGAAACCAACTGAGACTATTTGAAGCAGTGAGATTTGTCGTGCGACTTTACAGTAGTTCTAGGTCAGTGTCCACTCAGTCTTATCTTCCCCCTCCAGTCCGTTGACTAGCTATAAAATCAGTCTCGATACTTTTTGATCAGACCTCGTAAATGTTGATTATTTATCGTCCTAAAATTCCAATTTTAAATTTCGATTTAAAGTTCGGACGGACAAGACGCTTGCGACCAACTCAGCCTCAACATTTATTTAAGAAACGTGTTTACCAAATTTGAACTAAACTTGGTCAGCTCGTATTCTAGTTATTGTCAACACTTGAACATTACTGTCAGACCAATGCTTGGTCGGATACTAGAAGCTGGCTGCTGGCTTCATTTAGTCCAGGTGGTTACTTGACGATTTTAATTTGATATTGCAGCCAGTGGCGTAACTATGGCCCCGGTGCCAGAGGGGCCCTCAGACCAATGACGAAGAGGCCCCCTTAGAGGATAATAAAATCTTAGCTTGGAATATTATACCATTTTTTTGTTTGTTTTGTTTTTCCTCGTCAATTTTATTTTGGCGGGGGCCCCCGAAAAGTTCTTGCAGGGGGGCCTCCAGTGTCCTAGCTACGCCACTGATTGCAGCCCTTGGTGGAACTCGACTCATCGGTTTTGGTTAATTTACAAAGGAGACGTGAGCCGAAACTAGTTATTCGCTTAGTGTTAGATTAAGAACATGATTAATAATTAAGCCGAGTTTTGAAGTGAAACTTGTTTACCCGCGGTAGAGTAAGTCGGCTCGGATGAAAACGAAATCGCATGTAACGAAGTTTGTGATTCGAGACCCTTCCAAGTGAAATATTTTTTTTATAGTTAAATCAGCTGCCGGCTTAACTAGTCGGCACGACCTCTGGACGAGTCTCGATCCACCGGACTCCGATTCAGTAACCAAAAACATTTCACCACGGATACGTCAGAATCGATATTAATATAAGCGTAATATTAAAATATATATACATTATAGTAATATGATACCTTTACTCGTATATAAATGTTATCGTGTTTATTATTCGCTAAAATGTTTATGAAAATATTTTAATTCAATTAAATTCTACATAACCATTTCCTAATCGTGAGTGAATAAAATGGTCAACAAATACAAAGAGAGCGATGCATAAAATCAACTGTTTCTAGAACTTAAGTTTCACTTCTAATACGTGAGAGTTTCACACATGTTTATAATCTGTAACCGTCGGTTGATCTGTTGCAGGAAGTAGTGAAGCCGTCTCAGAGATTCCTGCTGTACGATACGGTGAGTAATTCCCATCTAAACTAATCATTTAACTTTACTGACAACTCGACGGAAAATACAAAGTGTGGAACTGTTGGGTGCGACTACCTCGGTTAAAGCGGTCCGAGTCCAGCAGGTGCGTTTATCTTGCGTTTATCAGTGGTGATGAGGTATGAAGGTACCTCAGTTTAAATTTATCGGTAGACAATTTTATTAGATTTGGAAGCTTGGATTTCACCTTTAAATCATGAGATTTAGAAAAACCCGTTTAAACAAAGTTGTCATGTGACATGATCCATGTGACAGTGATGCGGTGACGCAACTCGTATATAAGGATGTACTATAACATGGGACTTGGGACTGTAACTGGAGTTTAAGGATGTACTATAACATGGGACTTGGGACTGTAACTGGATTTTAAGGATGTACTATAACATGGGACTTGGGACTGTAACTGGAGTTTAAGGATGTGCTATGACATGGGACTTGGGACTGTAACTGGAGTTTAAGGATGTACTATAACATGGGACTTGGGACTGTAACTGGAGTTTAAGGATGTGCTATAACATGGGACTTGGGAATTTTACTGGAGTTTAAGGATGTGGGTAAGACGAGTGTTCTATGCTTGTCGGTACTGAATAGAAGCCAACTCGGCAAGTTTAGTTGAAGATGGGGTTTGAAGAGTGGGCAAGTTTTGACAGAGAGTGGGTTTGTTGCAGAAGAACGGAGGCTTCAGAGTGACGTGCTCCCGAGCGGTGCTCAACTGTTTACTTCAGAGGGCTGAGTTCAAGAGGAACGTGGAGCTGGACATGCAACCGTCCGAACTCGAGCACACCTTCAATGTCCTCCAACTCCACAACCACTTCAAACTCGACCAGATGGACCAGGTACAGTATGAGCCAGAGTAGTGCGGTCCCAACTAACATTTGGGATTTTCATGGATTTAAAGTAGTAGTAGTTACCTAGTATTTCCTACTAGACGGGTATGACGAACCACTTGTTCGAACCTAGCAATCAGGCCTTAAAGTAGACCCATTTTACTTGCCCCGTGGTGGAGAGTTTGTAGCGGTTTATTTTTATATCGCTACATTAGAGCCTTTGGTATTGGTAGATGGACGCATCTCCCAATATCTTTGGCTCTGTGAATGTTGTTGACCTCTAGATCTGGGGACGCTTAGATCTAGTGGTAGGAGAAAGTTTATTTGATGTTTATGCCTGTTGTTTATATGGTGATAACTGTGATAAGGTATGTTTCTTTAGCGTGGTTCAAGGTTTGTATGGTTGGCACGTGCCGGATCAGACGATGTGAGTAGAGTGTTGTGGTAGGTCGCGGGATGTGCCTCGATGTAGCTTGATCGAGCCGTCTGCCGTGATCATGAGACATTTAGTTTTTTTTCCTTGGAGTATAATTTTGATTTAGTTTTTGCTTGAGCATGATCGTAAACCATTTAGTTTTTATTAGGAGTCTAGTTTTTATTTAATTTTTGCTGGAGCATAATTAAATTTATTTATTTTGCGTGGTCGCAACCTTCCTTGCTTTTTCTTTTACGAAAGTAGTTTGTCTGATAAAAAGTTTTGTTTCTCACGACAAGGACTTTGGGTTTCGTTATTTCTTCCCAGATTATAAAATAACGTGACGCTCAAAAAATAATTGTAGCTCAGTAGCTCCTAGAAACAACAACCCACTCCCATCTCCACTGAGCTAGGGCAAAAATAAAATCAATTGTACGCCGCAGTTTTCCTGTTGCTGAGGCGACAAGTTCCAGCTACTTCATACATTTGTACATTGTAGCGAGTATGATGTCATTAGTGAGCTATATAAGCTTGCGTCAAAGCGCGGGGAAGAGAACCCCAAAGGGGGTGCCCTCACCCTACTCCGTCCTAGAACCGTAGATACAAATCACATCTCATGACACGGATCGAACCCACAAGAAAGCGTGGGGCGTTTTGGACAGTATTACCATACTTCCATTTTCATGAAAGTAAAAAGTGCCTAAATTATTTTTATCATTTTAAAATACTGGGTAATTGGAAGCAAACTTTTTTTTTCTTTTTTTTTAATAAATATGGTCGATAAGATAACCCTTTTACAATAGTTGTTTCTGTCATGAAAGGAAGCTGTGGATATGGTCGAAACACGATATAAATCACCTTTATGTGTAACTGATAGTGATGGTTGTCAGATGCAAGTGTTTTGGTTTTGATGAGAACGGACGATGGTTTATTTATTGGGTTCGCATTTGTCGTGTTACAGTGGCTGGACAGTAAGAAAGGCAAACTGCTGAGTTCTATACTGGCGATAAGTAAGACTCTGTGGTCACGCGGCGTGTCTCTGTCGCCAGTAGACGACGTCACGTACACCTCCCTCGTAGAGTGAGTTCAAAACTACTTTATTCCTTTACTAAACAGACAGATAAGTAAGACTCTGTGGTCACGCGGCGTGTCTCTGTCGCCAGTAGACGACGTCACGTACACCTCCCTCGTAGAGTGAGTTCAAAACTACTTTATTCCTTTACTAAACAGACAGATAAGTAAGACTCTGTGGTCACGCGGCGTGTCTCTGTCGCCAGTAGACGACGTCACGTACACCTCTTTCGTAGAGTGAGTTCAAACCTGCTTTATTCCTTTACTAAACAGACAGCCGTTATCACATGGTTTTACCTGAAAGCTCTCAGCCCTCCTAGAGAAACGTTGACAAATTCATTAACCATCGCATGAACATGGTTACAACCCTAAAAAATCACCAAAGAAATAAGATTACTAAATGCAGTCAAGAAAGGTCCCCAAAGAAAGTATAATATGATCATGATTACTTTTACACAATAAATTGAGGTGGTGAAAAATTTTCCACCGAGCCATATTCCCAAACTTTACATACCATGTCTGCAAATCACAGTTTACGCTATCCTTACCTTGGCAGTGAGTGAGTTGCTAGAGCTCTATGATTCACTGCCCATGAAAGCAAACTATTACCTTGGCAGTGAGTGATTTGCTAGAGCTCTATGACTCTCTGCCCAGGAGAGCAAACTATTACCTTGGCAGTGAGTGATTGGCTAGAGCTCTATGACTCTCTGCCCAGGAGAGCAAACTATTACCTTGGCAGTGAGTGATTTGACAGAGCTCTATGACTCTCTGCCCAGGAGAGCAAACTATTACCTTGGCAGTGAGTGATTGGCTAGAGCTCTATAACTCTCTGCCCAGGAGAGCAAACTATTACCTTGGCAGTGAGTGATTGGCTAGAGCTCTGTAACTCTATGCCCAGGAGAGCAAACTATTACCTTGGCAGTGAGTAATTTGCTAGAGCTCTATGACTCTCTGCCCAGGAGAGCAAACTATTGCCTTGGAACCATCTTTCCTTATTCTTAGTTTTAAAATGAATTTACTTCGAACTAAACACACTTGCAATTCAACTATTACATAATTAAATTACATCATGACTATGGCATCGCCTTTCTATTGTTTAATACTGATGTGTATATATATATATTATGTTGTTGCAGAAGGCCTTGCGGGTACATATGTTCGGTAGAAGAAGGATGGGTGGTATTGAGATCTGTCTCGGACCAGTGGTACCAGCTGGACCCCAGGTCTGCCAACATAACTCGGCTCTCAGACACTCACCTCCATATGATCATCAAGCAGCTCCTATTTGAGGGTGAGTCACACCATCCAGGGTTCCCTTGTACCTAAACATCTCTTCCATATCGAACTGATCCCACGTCGACCTCAGTCAACACGTCCGAACAGAATATTTACATCGCCGTACTAACCCTACGAGCTAAACATTCGGCAACTTCCAAAAAAGAAGGTCGCCGACTTGGATGCTTGTTCAGGTTGACATTGAGAGTTGCGATACATCGAATCGGATGTGCCGATCCTAGACATCGTCACTTTCCGTCATGTCGGTTTGTAATGTTCTCAGTTAAAAGGACACAGGGATATAGTAGGTTGACCTTGGCACTTCACATTCGACTGGACTGACTTGACATTCAAAAGTTGGATTACACCACATCCGTCAGTAACGCGCCTTCACTGTAATCCTAGACCTAAAAACTTTAATTTTAGGTATTACCCCTCCCCCCCCCTAATACATAGAAAGATTAATTCGTATTGTTTGTGTTTATTTAGACGAGCCTATATTTCGAGTAAGTGGGAGAGACTTGTCGACCGTGGAATGTGACGTGACCCCGGCGGAGTCAGCGGGTAGTGTGAAGCGCAGGGTGGAGTCAGCAGGTAGTGTGGAGCGCAGGGCGGAGTCAGCAGGTAGTGTGGAGCGCAGGGCTGAGGCAGCAGGTAGTGTGGAGCGCAGGGCGGAGTCAGCAGGTAGTGTGGAGCGCAGAGCTGACCCCGAACCACCTGATCCAGATCATCGCTACCTCGAGCCCCGGGTCTCGGATCCTCATCGAGAGTAAGCGCCCCTTGTTTTCTTGTACACGCTATACGCACAAGCTCACAAGCCGACGCCATTTAGTCCGTTTGTAGGCTTCGCAGGCGAAATCGAATTCGTCATTTCCTGCGTTTGTCTCTCCGTCTATCTGAAGGTCGTTTTTAAAGGCAGGTACTCATCGAGTAGATGAGTAAAGTGGTCGGATAACCCCCCGTCCTGTAATGACCCAATGAGCAGTCGAACGGGACTAAAAAAAAATAAAAAAATAAAAAAAAAAAAAAATAAAGGCAGGTGCCACCTGTAGAGGACGACCTCGATTTGGTCGTAAAGGCCCACATCGAAAATTTTAATAATGAAGACGACGACCGAGCCTCAAGGGTAACGCCACTTTCGCCTAGACCGGTAAAGTTTACTTCTGCAACACCCGAGCCTGACATTTATAAACAAAAAAGCAAAAAAATATACTTGGTAAAACCACAATTATGAACAACATATCGAAGATTAAGCTTGTAGATTAACTAAAGTCGTACATTTAGGTATTTCTCGGACCCATAGATACGATGTATTAGTCAGAATAAAAATACCTTATCTATCTATATTATTAAAAAATCACAGGGAAGTACTTAGTCCAAGTACTTTTTAGGGTTTTGTAGATGAGTAAGCATACCCATTATGTAAATTATGATTTCTTGTCTTCGATCTCAAGAGTCCCGGGTTCGATCCCCCGGGGGGTCACAATGTTTTTTATCAGTAATAAACCAATAAGGAACGCAAAATTTAAAAAAGCAAATATATATTTGTGTCCTACTCTTCAGCAGCTTTCATTTGATACCCAACTCAAAATTTTAAAAAAATAAAATTTTGGGCGCACTTCACTTTTTCGCGACTAAATTTGGCAATTTTTGAAAATTTCGGATGAACTCCCGGAATTTTCATCGCGCTACAGTAAGGTATTAGCACGAATTATTCAGAAATTTTAGCATCAGCCGATCTATTGTGGTTGGGGGGGGGGACATTGTTTTTGGGGTATATTTTCATTTTTTTAACCAATATGGAATGCAAAATTTAAAAAAAGCACATATATATTTGTTTCCTACTCTTCAGCAGCTTTCATTTGATACCTAACTCAAAATTTAAAAGAAATAAAATTTTAGGCGCACTTCACTTTTTCGCGATAAATTTGGCAATTTTTGAAAATTTAGGATGATCTCTCGGAATTAGCATGAATTATTTTATTTTTTGATGTCGCTCGGGTGTAAACTCCACACGCACGTGTAAATGCTACTTTCCGCACTCGACGCGTATTGAACTATTTCGTATAAATATTATTTTATGTTGAACTGTAGAAGGCGAGACGAGGTGATACGGATGCTTACCGATCTGACGAGACTGCACATGCGCATTTCACCACACAGGAGCCCGTCCATCAAGTCAGGTACGCCTTGGTTTTACTGGTCTTATATTAGTTTACTTTGTAAGTTTCATAGCACGTTTCCGTTACCCCGATTTTGAACCACTTCCCGTCTTTCAATCTTCCCATATTTTGCACATGGAAACAATTAAGGTGAAGATTACAGAAGCATGTTCAGGGGTGTGGTGCATCGTGATGTTTACTTAAAGCAACAACTAGACATACTAAAGACTGGATTGAAGGACGGATATTTATAATTACTCTCTGGAACGTTGATTATACCTGCATTCCCGGGGAGTTCGTTATCACCCCAAGCGTTTGCGCGCAACGCTCGCGAAACGTACGTTATATCTATTGTACAATTGAAACAGGCATGTAAAATTTCAAGCTTAAGTTTTTGTGCAGTGAAGTGATATATTTTATTATATTTTAAATAGGTTGGGGCGTGAGAATTAGGGTATAGCCCTGTTTCCTCACTCTACTACAACCATCCTCTTTAACTATCAACTTATCATGATTAACTGGTTTCTCAATATATCATACATATTTATCGCAAAACGCTCGCTTCAATGATAAAAAATTGCTTTTCTTTTAATTTTGTCTCTTTTCTAATTCTGCCATGTGTACGTAGAAGTGTGATTTTATTATTTTTTATTTTTATTTAATGAAAATCGTAAGGTTCTTCGTTCCTACCGGGTTTCCCGCGACACCACACGCATTTTTATAGAAATTTTAAGCAAAATAAGTAAATGAAGTCACAATATATGATTTTCCGGATAGTATAACTCCATGTTAGGAATGATTTTTATAATACGTTTCAAGTATTATAATATTCTAGCTTAATAACTCTGAGAGTTTGTACAATACAGACAGCCAGGATCCAGTTGAAAACCACTCAAATCGTCTTAAACTCCCAACACAGATAATCTGTTGAAATCTCTGTATTTGAGTGAAAATAGTACTTTTCCTTTGAGGTAAGAAAAGTAAGCGAGCAAATTAAAAAAAAATAAACGCGAAAATATATAAATGATTATCAGTTTATAAAAAAGCCTTTCAAAATTCAGAAGAAATCGAATCCAATTAAAAAATTAAAGAGTCAAAGAGTGAGTCTATTTGGGGTTGGAGATTCGCTCGTATGATCAGAGCGGAGCAACCCTTGCTACTTACTAACAGTAAATTTAATCATCAGCTTCTCGAACAAAGTCCCATGTACATAATATATGCCTCCTCCATGTCGCACAGACGAAACATAGATTCGCAAACTTCACCGGAGAATTTAGAAATCACACGGCGTCTACGTAGAGTGAGAGTGGGGGAGAAAAATTTTAATGAGAGTTGAGATGCATCCTCACTGATAAGGCAGGGACCTTAATTCTCGCCCATATCAGTCTCACGGTCATGTCAGACAGGAAGTAGAACCACTCTTTACCGACCTACAGACAGACACACGGACGGGATTTCTGTCCGGTAATTCTTTTGAAATCAGAGACATCACAATGCCATCCGATAAAACAAGTATTTACGCTACTGGATAGAACGTTTTATGGGGACTCGGTATCTTATGTTTCTAATACTCTAACACTTTCTAATAAAGTTAAACACCATCGGGTGTGGTCACAACTAGGATGGGTGACCACAGATCCGGTTTCAGTAATTCCAGGACGGGACTACCCACTCGGTATTTAGGTAGTTACCTGACTACTAACTGGTCGGATTGGCAGCGACAAACTAACCCCGTTCCCTCCATGATATATATAAGTTGCAGGCCTAGGCCGTCTGGCTGAACAGCCGCAGAGTTAGGGTAGTGACACTCTTCGCCACCCGGGTAGCGTCACCCGGGTGGCACTACCCGGGTGACGCTACACGGTCTTCAATGAGAATAGAATGGAACCTGCCACACGAGGTGGCTCCACTCGCCGGGTGGCACTACCCGGTCGACCGTCCCACGGTCTAGCCGCCACCTATAGGTGGCGCCACCCGGTCAGCCCATTGTTCTTAATTGAGCCCCGTCAGATGTTGCCACCCACACCCAAGCCTCTGCCACTCAGCCCTCACTCTTTCAATAAAATCTAGGGGAAATCAAATCAGGGGCTAACTGCATCCTTCATGTCTTCTGTCTTTACTGGTCCAAAGTGTTTTTCAATACTCTAGGCAAATCGTTGAAAATTCCACGTGACATTCTGCAAAAATCTAAATAAGTGTTTCTGCCCTCTTTAATTCAGGGGTACACTGTGCGAAAGAAAGTAGTATTCTTTTTGTCTTAAATTATTGGATGAATCCAAAACGCCTTTTTTCCTTCTTTAACGAACATATTGATAAGCAAGTACCAGCTCTCTCCTCCTTCGGGTCTATTTCTCGACTGGCCGAAAAAAGCAAAAACTCGGGTGGCGGAAGCAATTGGCATCAACCAGGTGGGGCCACCCGGGTGGCGAAGTGTGTCACTAGTCACTACCCTTAGTCGGAGTAAAGCGTGTAAATTGACTGATGTCCGTCCTGTGTAGAGACTCGGGAGAGGAGCAGGAGCGTGACTCGAGACGAGGTACTGTGGAGATCCGCGAGCCAGCGAAGTAGACCCGTCACGGATCCCGAGTGGCCGCCCTTAGATCAGGACACGAGACCTTCACGTAGACCTGTTACGGAGAGCAGACTCGTCTCGGATCCCGATTGGCCGCCCTTAGACCAGGGCACGAGACCTTCACGCAGGAGAAGAGCGCGATCCAGTCCCAGATCGAGTCAACAACAGCGGTATCACCCTCCTAGAGGTCAGCTCCTTCCACTAACTACTATTTTGTACTAAACATACTTTTTCGCGTAGTTTCTTAATTATCATCGCCGAGCACATAAATTAGCGGGAAAGTCGTTGTTCGGAGAAGTCGGATAAAGAACGGAGGGATTAGGATCGACAAGGTTTGTGGGAGATGAAGTGAAGATTCAAACGCTTTTTAAATTTCTGTGCTAAAATGTAAACCGAACGGATAAGTCGATTGGTCGTCTGTTTATTCTAGCAGTTGCTGTAAACGCGAGTTTGCAAAACGTTGATACGTCCATTAGTAAACAGCATCTGGCATGTCCTCGGATCATAGGTGAGAAGAGTTTTTTAATATAGTGGTGAAGCCATGTTCGACCGGACCGGTTGTTGGACCGAGCTGCAGGTGTTTTTAGGTACGACGGTCGAATAAGCCTTCCTTCGACGTGGACTAATAAGGTTTTTTATATTTGCAGACGGAGCCAGGAAGGGCGAGGAAAAGCGTTGTACTGGAGGGGACCGGAGCGAGCGAAGCGTGTGCTGCATCTGCCTGGAGTCGGACCCGGACCACGCGCTGTACCCCTGCGGACATCAGTGTCTCTGTCTTCACTGTAAAACCGTCTTCCTCACCAAATTCAAGAAATGTCCCATCTGCAACAAATACGTTACTGACGCCATCAAAATATTCAGGGCTTGAAGCCGCAAGTCAAAGAGTAGGCCGGGGCAGGAAAGGTCGATGCGTTTCGTGCACATTATGCATGTTGTGCTTGTTTAGTCCAGGAGGTAGCGTGCAAAAAAGTGTGTGACTAACATCAAGCTAGAATTTGTGTATACCTACAAGCCAATCTTTTCGCGCCTTTTAAGAATATGTGATCGGCTAAGATCGTCTACGGGATAGCTTCGCAATAGGTCCAATCGTCTACGGGATAGCTTGGCCATGTCTCTCGAATTATGGTGGACAGTTTGATTTTCATGATCCTGAGTACAGAATTTGTTAATAGACCGAAAATCAAGTTGATTTTAGTTTGTCCCTTGACAGGTTTCCCTGTGATTTTTAGTAATATTTGAATAACTAACCTATCAAGTGTGAAAATAACATCGACTTGAATTTTGGTCGACTAACTAATTCTGTACTCAGGATCATTAAAATAATACTGTCCACCATAATTGGCGGGACCTGGCCTCTCTCACCGGTTTGTTTTTTTCAAACGCCTATTGTCAAGCTATTTCCTGCACCTGCAGACGAACTTAGCCGACCACAAATTCTTAAAAGACGCTAAAAGATTGACTTGTGTACAAAATTCTAGCTTTATGTCAGTCAGACACTTTTCTGCACGCTATCTCCTGGACTACTATATGAGTTGTGCGAGTATTAGGGGAAGGTCGGGTAGTATCGGACACTTAAGCTTTTTTAAATTTTTTAATGAATTAATTTTGTTATACTATGTACCAAAGGATACTTAAATATGTTGTACAAGTACCTATGAAACCATTTTTCTCTAGGAAATTTTTTTCCTCCTTTCTGATGTAATTTAAAAAGACCTTCATTTTTACCTATACAAAATATTGGAGGGTTAATATCGGACACAATAAAATAAAATTATTTAGAATTTTGTTTTTATTTAATTCGGTTAACAAGTTTATATATTTTATTTATTTGCATGATATATTTATTTATTATAATTATAAATAAAGTTTTTGTCTGATATTTTCACTTTACTCTTAAAATTTCCTTCATTTCTGCGATTTTCTTTTTCTAAGCAGCTTTTTAGCTTTTGTGCCGGACCATTTGTTAGGAATTCCATTTTTTTGGTACTTATTGACTATAATTGGAAAGCAATTTTATAAAAAAAAAAAAAAAAAAAAAAAAAATGTTTGTCCGATATAACCCGACTAAACCCTTTTGGAAAATTTGGCTTTTAAAAATCCATTATTAATCCAATATAAGGTTTCCCTTATCATCATATCTGGTTTCCCCCGTCTTTAAAATACAGAGCCAGTGGAGCTGCCATTTGTAAAAACACGAAACACCAATTGTCCGATATAACCCGCTGTCCGATAATACCCGACCTTCCCCTATGTATGGGTTGTGCATATATTATAAGCCGTTCTTACTCTAACTAAAATTTTGGGGGTTATAAAGCTATTTATACAACATTGCGAGCAATTCTGAAACGCATTTAAGTGGTAAACAATTGAAGGTCGTGGTTTGTTTGCCTGTCAATGCAGTTATGCAAGTTTTAACATTGCTGCACTGAGCGGCACCTCGACACCATCCTTCGACCTTACTTTGACAGATTCGCCTCTTCTTGGTGTCCATTTTAATTTTAACATTTCCACAGTAATGGCCGAATCTGTAAAGTACAGCTCCACCCCGATGAGCAGATGGACCAGTTCTGGACTCTTCGTATTACTTCTTACTAATTAATGATATTGGATTAATCAATTTATTTTTAAGACAAAGTGAATTCAGGGCAATTAACGTTATTTATGTGTTAATGTATTCCAATAAATGAATTTCTGTTTATTATTATGGTTTCTGGTTACTGTGTACATAATGTCAATTATAAAAGAATAAAAATTATAATTTATTAATTATTAATTTATTTGTGAAATACTTATTCTGGAAAATAAATTATATAAGAAGAATACGGGCCAAACGGAGAATAACTAAATGATATCTGTATCCTTGTTTATTGTGGTTTAAGGGTGCCCGATAGGTCCGGGAGTGCTATACTACAGCTTTACCGGTGTTTGCTAGAGTTTAGCTCTGTAGGACCTACTGGCCATCCAGTACCGGTGTTCATAGTGGTTTGTGGGTGCCCGATAGGTCCGGGAGAAGGCACATAAATATGGGATGTCATGTTTCATTATTGACTATCATTTAATTTAAAATCGGTCTGATTGGTCGGGACGGCTTCTGTAGTTATAGTTTATAGTTTATTCTCCATTTTTGGGTGCTATATGTCTAACGATTCGTATTTAACTGGACTACAATGGATAAATTGGCATTCAAAATCGTTGAAAATGTTTTTGAGAAATATATTTTTTCATAGTTATTAGGGGGTTGTTTCTAAGTTTGAAGCTACAGAGAATATTATTTCTTAGTATGTTTGCATACTTCATGTGCAGGCTCATTATTCAGGCTCTGAGCGTTTGCACATACTTCAGACATTGTTAAACTCCATTTTTTTTTACTCATAGGACCTCAAAACATGTAAATCCAATCAAATGGAATTCACGCGCCACCACACTTTCTCTTCATTTATACTGCGTATTCGAGTGAGTAAGAAAGGTCTGCAAGGACTGAAGACACAGGATCCAAGGTATCAATCAAGGTATAGAATCAAACAATGATTTATTTGATTGTTCACTGTGAATGAGGAAGCGCTGATCCGCTGATACCAATAATTTTCTCCTAATACCATGCCGTCGTAACAGTGGCGGGGGGGGGGGGGGGAATTGACCTTGAGTAGCTATTTATGGGTTTACCATACTCCATAATTTATAAATGCACCGGCTGGATTGCCTTGCTGCACTGTAGAATGTGTTTCTCAGAAGTATTTCTTTTTATAATCGTTATCATATAATATAATCGATATCATATGATATAATCGATATCATTTAATATAATCGTTATCATATTAAAGGACTCGCTGATAACAGTGTGTGCGAGTACATTTCCTCTCAGTCTCAATTAATTCCGACTTAGTATGGAAGGGGAGGGAGCCGGAATTATGTTGTCTGGGTCAAGAAAATTTGTATTACACTATACTTGGGGGGG
>KZ654034.1:33629-45780 GCA_001010745.2 Gerris buenoi
ATTTTTAATTTTTTAAATATTATTTTGTTTGTAAAAATTAAATTCATTAAATATAAAACTCATACGTTATTTTTTATGACTTCAAAGAACATCCATGCCAAATTTGAAGAAAATCGAACAAAGCGTTTGGCCGTAAGCGCGTAACAAACATTTTAAAATGAAATGCAAAACGGTCCAGTACCTGGGCAAGACCGGGGAAGAAAAAGTTAAAACAGAGACCTCGCTTCGCTCGGTCAACTAGGCTTTAGTGGATCTGCGAGTAGGCCTCCCCACTCCAACCTAGATGTCAGGGATTTTTTATTTTGTAATTATACAATTTAAAAGTGAAGATGTTTAATTGATTGGTCAAAACACTGTCACAATGTGTCAAAAGTCAACGAAACAATAACCCCTCCCACAAAAAAAATTACAGCGATCATAGAATCCTTAAACGGAAAGATTTCCAACTCCCCTCTTTATCTACCTGTGTTAGACTACTAGCGCTCCTCGGGAAGGTGCGGTTAATATTGTAACTAAATCTTTTACACCATTCAAAAGATTTGGAGCTTTTTAATTCAAAGAAATTAATTAATTAATTATTTGGTCATTTTCCTGGAATCGAACCCCGGGAACTTTCGCATTTTAAGCGATCGCGCATCTCATTCGGCCACCAAGGCTGTTATTTTTTTGATTGTTTATTTACAATATAGTATAAATGTCAAAAGATCATAAGTAGTTTATAATTTTAACCACCATCTTCCCGTGGAGCGCTAGTGCT
The DNA here is from genome assembly GCA_001010745.2 of Gerris buenoi. NCBI lineage: Eukaryota > Metazoa > Arthropoda > Insecta > Hemiptera > Gerridae > Gerris > Gerris buenoi. Next base: position 34,387 of record KZ654034.1, read on the forward strand.
CTTACACCTCTAGAATACTGGAGTTGGATACCCCTGAAAAATTAAAAAAAATAAATGTTCAATAAAATATAAAATTTTCCTCAAAATAAAACGAAACCCTAATCACTTGCACTAAACACAATTGGACACTACTAAACACTAAACACTTGCAAACTTTACTAAACACTTGCACTCGCACTCTCACTAATCAAATTGTTAACGGGCCTTTAGTTTGACTTCTCCAACTGGCTGTCCAGGCCGAACTTGAACGTAGACGGTTCACGTGGACGGGGTGTCAAACAAAATTGTGACTGTGCACAGTCCGACGCGGACGGATTACTAGATGCGACTGCAGGACAGGGTCCCGATCCGTCGTCCGTCATGCACATTAGGCCTTCTGTGAGGTTGAGGTGAGGTGTGACCGACAAGAGACTTACTCTCGCAGTCGGAGTTGTAGTGGGTCAGTTCAAAAGCTTACGATGACGGCTTTGAAAGAGTAAAAAAAAAGTCCTGCAGTCAGGTAAATAACGAGAAAATAACGATTCAAATACAACAAGTTTCAATAATGTCCAATCAAATGGTCTGGTCAGTGAGCTGGAGAATAGTCCAAGGATCGAAATGTTGCAGAGAGGTGTCAGAGAGGCTTGTAGCATCCTCTACTGCCTCGACTCTGACGCAAGAGTTGAAAACTACCGACATTCTACTCTTTTGTAAATGTCTGTCTTCTTTTAACTGGTTTCATTGTTTGTGGAAACAGTGGTTTGTGTTCAGCCAGACTTTGCACTTGGTGGAAAGATTAAGATTCTTTGTCAGCCGGACTTCTAGGCTGAGCGACTTGGCTCGACTTGCTTGACGGCGGATGTCTCCTTAACGTAGCTGTAAGAGAAATATATAACAATACGTTAATAATTGTTATAAAAGCTGTGAATGAATGAACAAGGTTATTGTTGGACTTGTTTGGAAAGTATTCTATTTCTTGTCTACATGAATGATGTTATTTTTCAATGATAAGGCATTGAAGGGGAATACCACGGTGTTTGCTGATAACGCAGTTCCATTGTTCCGCGACGTCTGCTGTTCTCTAGTTTTCCACGAAGAGTATACAAATCATAATCACTTATAATAAACTATCATTCAATATTGAAAAAACAGTTTATAAATTTTCCTTCCCTCATTTTTACTTTTCCTCACTACCTATAGTGGAAAAAGTATTGTTTTCTTTTCTTTTCTTTTTTTGATTCCTGCAGCTTACCGAAGGTGACGGAAGCTATATGATCGTCTTTAAGGATGAACATTTTTGATGTCTCGGATTTCAAAAATTCCAAGACAAAAATCAGTTTCAGACATTAAAAAACGTTTTTGGTTCCGTGTCGGTCTGTCTGCAATCACTCGATTTTTGTGAACCAACATCTCTTAAAAACTACTCGTCCGATGTCCGATTTTAATGAAATTTGGATGGTTGGTCATTTAGTTTCAACCCTCTGCGACTTGCGACTCTCCTTATTAGTTATTTACGCGCCAAGGGAATAAAGTAAGTGATTGCACCCTGAGTGATGAAATCGGTTCCTGAAGCGAAGCAGCGGGAACCATAACATTCACTCCCGAGGCGGAGCCGAGGTTTGTTTCTTTTAATGATGAATCTCTATGGCAACCGTTGTGGAGGTTACATGACTAAAATTCCAATTTTATATTTGAAGGTTACGTTTACGCGAGCGTTGCGCGCGAACTCTTGGGCGGATAACGTTGTCCAATGAACTCATCTTGGGCATTAGTAAATGAAAGAATTTGTATTTAATCGGTTTAAGTTTTAATTTACTCAAGAGTTCGTCGTCGGTGGATTTCGTAGCTGTCGGTTTTGTGACGGTGGTTTTTCCAGATTCACTTCTGGGCTCCAGACGCTGTAACTTGATAAGGAACTTCGTTCCAATAATTAATACCAATTTTAATCGGTTAATTAATTTGATTGCATATTTTTGTATTGGTACTGAGTCAATATGCCAAGTTTCAGCTCGATTGGTTGACTGGAAGAGTAGCCCTCCATAAAATTCATCGGAGGTTCAGTCATTGCCAATAAATTCTAATACTCCTATTTATGATGAACCTTTCCTATTCCTATTTTCCTAACTATTATTACTATTGTTAATTTCCCGAAATAATTTGATGTCAGGCATTTATTTTTTGTTCAATATTTAGACAGAGGAGATGTGTTGTGGGTTTTTTATTGTATGTTGGTGTTGGTAGATGGTAAAGACGATACCTTCAGTGTATTTGCAGTAAAAGTAGTGTGAATTAGGCAAAATAAAATAAATACATTTGGAGTTACATAAATTAATTTTTAAAATAAATTTGGAGTGAGTCCTGTTATTCCAAAGGCACCCTGGAGTATTTGTCACATTCTATGAGCAACACTGCAAAATAGCAAATAAATAATTTTTTAATTGCTGATTGCTGGGTTAGTTTATAGTGGTTCCAAAACTTTTTCGGCGCCCTTGCTGATTCCTATTGTTCTAAAGGCGCCCTATTAACCTATTATTTCAATTGACTTTTTTAGGTTTATCTTTTTCTGTCGGTCTGTCGCTCAATTTTTGCGAACAAACATATCTTAAAAACTAATATCCGATATTAATTAAATTTGTATGGTAGGTCATAATTAGCCCATTTTTGGTCCCATATAAGTTTTATCCTTGAGCTCATTTGTTTCTCTTCAAATTGCGCACGAACCTGCATTTCTTTAGGTCTATATCTTCAAAAGTACTCAACTGATTTGTATGAAATTCAGATGGTTTGTCGAAAGTAGCCCGCAGATGACCCCAACTTAATTTCAACCGACGCGACTGCGCTCTTTAACTTTTGCATAATTGATATTTTAATGCCGAGTCATCCTAAGAAGCTATGTAGACCGAAATTCTCTGTTGGGCTCACTGGATGCAAGATGAAACTAAGATCTGCTTGACATATTGTAAAACTGTAAAACATGTTTTGTTGCAGATTTGCAGATGGAGTTATTCAATGCACTTTCTAGGTTTACATTGAATTTGAGAGTATTTTATCGTGTGGTAAATGAAGTTTATTTTCTAAAGGTTTCGTAAAGTTAACAAATTTAATTAGGATTTGACTGGTGCCTCTTTGATCGAGTCTGAGGGTAAGCTTGTTAAGTTTCTGTCAAATTGTTTGAGAGAAATAGATTGCAGAGTCTGTACGTGCACATAATATTTGTACCCAGACCAGTCTGTCTTAACAATCAAGTAAATTCTAACCCAGTAAGGCATTTTATTTTCCTAAACAAGAGAAACCATTTTTCTTATGCAGAAACATTGTGAATCGTGGTTATTCCACCGAACAAATGTGGTATTTGTATATATAAGTTGTTACTATCGATTTAATGCATATAAATGTTAATATTATTTTCTAATTGTCTTTTTCAACAGTTCAAATCCAGTGCAGGGTTGGAATAAAGCCAAGGGTTGATCGCTCATCTCCTGCTAGTTCAAACATCGGGGGAGGAATGTCTGATATCTAACCAGGCCCTGAGGCAGTATTACTGCTGCGCGGTGTCATTCTCAGAGAGCACTGCTGCTGCGTGGTGTCACTCCAGAAACCACTGCTGCTGCGTGGTATCACTCTCATAGAGCACTGCTGCTGCGTGGTGTCACTCCAGAAACCACTGGTGCTGCGCGGTGTCACTCTCAGAAACCACTGCTGCTGCGTGGTGTCACTCCAGAAAGCACTGCTGCTGCGTGGTGTCACTCCAGAAAGCTCTGCTGCTGCGTGGTGTCACTCTCATAGAGCACTGCTGCTGCGTGGTGACACTCCAGAAAGCACTGCTGCTGCGCGGTGTCGTCTCCACCTTCCTTTGATGATTCAGTAGAAACCAACTCAGCTATGGACAATGTACTGCACGAAAAGGTTTGCCAACAAGTCTAAATGCTTTATGAAATTATTTTTGAATTGAAATTTTATTAGCCGCGGTAGAGTAAATTTGCTCGGATGAAATTGACATCGGGAAACGAATTTCGCGTTTCGAGACTCGTCCAAGTGTAACATTTTTTTATGTGAATTTAACGAAATTTTAAGTAATTGTTTTAAGACTCGCCTGTGATAGATATTTTAATCGACTGTCGACTTAGGCCAACAGTTGATTTACCTGTAAAATAACTTCCCTCTAGATCCCTGGATTAAGAGTCGCACATGCTAACCACTATACCACGGGAGTAAATGATTTATTCGGTTCATTGAATTCTTATATAAGGGTATTATTATATATATTTTAACAAGACGATATCTCCCCTTAGAATGCACGTAAAAATTGCATACAAATTTTAAAAAGTAAGTAATATCAAAAGAAAGGATACCTTCGTTAGCACCCCTGATTACAGCCGAGTACAGTCGTGTTAATGTTGGTTTGAGGTGGTTAGAGGTTGTTNATCTCCCTCGGCAAGCCTCGAGAGCTAATACTACAGTTATCTCCCTCGGCAAGCCACAGGAGGTAATGAAGTTTTCTCCTTCTGCGGTGCCTCAGGAGAAAACTTAACCTTGAGCAGGAAAACATACTTCTCTCCCTTGTTGCGTAAATAACTATAACGATATTAACAGAGGCTTGTTCTGTCATCGCATGAGGCTGTTGTCTTGTTCTGAAATCGCATTACAAGTGAATCCTAAATTAAAAGTGGGCTATGGGTAGGGTTACCATACGTCCGCATTTGAAGCATTTGTCTGGTTTTACGTCCGGATTTGATAAATGCCGGATTTCACTAAGATGAAGGGAAAATGAGTTAACATCAAAATCAAAATAAGTTAACTTTAAAAAAAAAAGTTTTAAATGCAAGCTTTTATTCCTATTCTTTTCGCCAAACCCATTCATTTGATACCCATATCATCGGCTTGCTAAAACAATTACTAGTCCGCCATATTGGCTTTAGAATGACATCACTTAGATAACCATGCATTGTTATCCAAACGTGTTTGCAAACTTACAATTCAATCGGTTGAGGATAACTGCTTTAATATTCAGTTGAAAGAATTGACCAGAGCGTACATTCGTTAGGGTACAAGTTAGGGGTAGGTACATCACCCTCCCCACAAAAGTACCTTTTGTCCAGATCTGACCATCAGAAATTATGGTAACCCTAGCTATACGACAATTATTGGGAAATAAGTGACCTTTGCTATCTATGGACAATAACATAAGTTATTTGTACAACTAGTTGCTCAAAGTGGCACTTTGCTGCACACCAGAGAAATATATACACACGAGCCGCAGGCGAGGGCGGACATGTTTCACAAGTGTAGCAAAGACACTTTAAGCTCGAGTTGCACATTAAATTTTTCCTACTGTTAGTTTTAGGTTTCTGTACAAAGTACAAAAAGAAACCTTATATCGGCTCTGTCTGTCCGTTGGTGTCGTCTGTCCGTCGGTCTGTTTAAATTCATAAACTACAATAGCTAGAGACATAAAATTTGGCACACAGGTGCTTCTCGGCGTTTGAGACAACTGGACACATTTTGGAGTTTCTACACTTAATATTTCCAATATGGCGGGTGACTAAAAACTGTTTTTAGTCACCATGACATGTTATACATCAATTTAAAGGTCTTGAAGCGTAGAAAAAGAATATGCAACTATTACACCTGATAATTGTAACTAAGTCATACAGAAACCATTAAAATAAATAATTTTTTTAGACTAGTTATGTAACAACATAAAAATTATTAGTAATAAAATCTACTTATATATAATTTANTTAGAGTTGGTTTGAGGATGTTAGAGTTGGTTTGAGGTAGTTAGAGTTGGTTTGAGGTGGTTAGAGTTGGTTTGTGGTGGTTAGAGTTGGTTTGAGGTGGTTAGAGTTGGTTTGAGTTGGTTAGAGTTGGTTTGAGGTTGTTAGAGGTGGTTAGAGTTGGTTAGAGGTGGTTTGAGGTGATTAGAGGTGGTTAGAGGTGGTCAGAGGTGGTTTGAGGTGGTTAGAGTTGGTTTGAGGTGGTTAGAGATGGTTTGAGGTTGTTAGAGTTGGTTTGAGTTGGTTAGAGTTGGTTTGAGGTTGTTAGAGGTGGTTAGAGTTGGTTTGAGGTAGTTAGAGTTGGTTTGAGGTGGTTAGAGTTGGTTTGAGGTGGTTAGAGTTGGTTTGAGGTGGTTAGAGTTGGTTTGAGGTGGTTAGAGTTGGTTTGAGTTGGTTAGAGTTGGTTTGAGGTGGTTAGAGATGGTTTGCGGTGGTTAGAGTTGGTTAGAGGTGGTTAGAGTTGGTTTGAGGTGGTTAGAGGTGGTTAGTAGAGTCGTGTTAATGTTGGTTTGTTATGATTTCAGGAGGAGGAGGGAGTGTTCTACGGTGACTTCGGCTTCATTACTGACGGTGTGGTGAGTCTCAGCCTTGTAACCAGGCCTGTTGTTACTTCTACTGAGCGACACGTTCTTACTGTAATGTGTCGCTCAGTCGCTCCCCATCTAAGCATTATAAGTCATTGTCCTTCTGTGTTGTGTAGAGAGTGACCAGCAATGTGCAACAGGTTTTAAACATTACCTGTTGAGTTTACCATACAAACCTTTTTATCAATCTCTTGTTTAGATTAACAACATTTTATTTGTCTGAGAGAAAATTATTCAAAAATTCCTTCAAGTACTTTCCGGCAAAGTACTAAAAGTGTTGCTTCGGTCGTAAAACTTCATATATCCTTTGATATTATTATTTTTATTAAAATATGTTTTTAAATTAATGAAAACAAGACTTTAGTTCTAAAATCACAGAAATAGCTTTAAAATTAAAGTGAAAGTGGTACCAAAAATAAGTTGATATATTAAAATGCGTACAAAAAGTTGCATTTCGGAGAAGCGAAGTGTGTTTTTCCTTTAGCATCCTAAGTATACCCTTATTCAGCTCTTTTAGAGGTATTGGCCTCCATTTTGGAAACGCGATAATGTTTTTATACACATTTAAATATTTTGTTTTAATAATTTCAGGGTTAAAATGGCCGCTATTTTGGAAACGCAATGGATATTTGTTATTCAAATTGCAATTGCTTGCCGATCGAAGAAATTTTGGGTGTTTAAGTTTGCAATATTTTTCCTGTTTTCGGTCAAAAAAGATTTAACTTGTATACCGAATTTAAAATCTCTAGCCCCAGTAGGTGCGGAGATATACTCCGAGATGCAAGAGACAGATGGACAAACTACCAAAAGCATAAGGGTTTCTTGGGAACACGAACCCTAATAAATAAATAAAATCTATAAGATATTTATATGTGTACTAATGATTTTAGCTGTAAAAATTTGTTTTTTTCTTATATAATGTTGGCTTAATTGTGATAAAATATAATTTAATTAACGTAAGACAGAGGTCTCACACAGCTGTATATTATATGTAATGGATGATACACTGTTAGTGTATGTTTCCGTCAGCTGTACAACCTTATAACTGGAAGATACCCGATTATATGGCGATACTGGGTCAACACCGGCTTGCATCAAGTAAGTGTTTGAGGTACTTATCAAGTATCAAGCTACAGTTTGAGTAGCTCTGTAGCAAGACTTGATGTGCGACCAGGACTTCTCTCTGAGGATTCTCTTGATGAGGTGTCGCTGGTGTAACGTTGTACAGAATCCTGCAAACTAAAACGTTCTGTGTAGAACTGTACTGAGGCGTTGTTTTCTTTGTTTAAGAGATGGAAACTCAAAGTTAGCAGTATAAATACATGTTAGATAATTAATAAAGTTAAAAACTTACTGTGAAATCCATATTACAAATTTGCAGAACGTATAACAAAAATCCTTTTTTATTTAAATTATATATGTAAAAGATCTTGAGTATGATCTTTCAGGCTTGAAAATGTCCCAAATCGGGAATGAAATATTGCAAAAAACTTAGAGTTTTTTTAACACTCCTGAAGACACAATTGTAAGAAACCATCACTGAAAATTAGAAGGGGACAGCAACGAAATACGGGTAATGGAAAACTGTTGCCAGCCATGTGTTACAGATGTTTGTCGATTGTTTTGAAGGAGTATTGTTATGAAGTGTTTTGCGTTGCAGTTCAGCGGTTCGTTTGAAGCGAAGTGCAGCCAGGTGTGCCTGAACATGATCCTGCAGACGCCCAGGTTCACCGAGGGGCTGACCGTCACTATGGACGATCAGGCGCTCGTTCAGGCGCTGGACGCCCTCCACATCAGAACATACTTCGGAATCACAGAACTCACCGAGGTAACTCCTACTTTCCACTGTTCTGTTCACTCCTTGTGACAACTAGTCACCTTGTCAACTAAATGTCTGTCTACAGATCTACAAGTTCAACACTAGTCAGTCTCGGCTATGTTACAAGCAATATGTAAACCAAATTAACTGATCGTTACCTTGCGTTAGCCATGCAGACAGACACACATACCCTTGCGTTAGCCACGCAGACAGACACACTGATCGTTACCTTGCATTAGCCATGCAGACAGACACACTGATTGTTACCTTGCATTAGCCATGCAGACAGACACACTGATTGTTACCTTGTGTTAGCCATGCAGACAGACACACTGATTGTTACCTTGCATTAGCCACACAGACAGACACACTGATTGTTACCTTGCGTTAGCCACGCAGACAGACACACTGATTGTTACCTTGCATTAGCCATGCAGACAGACACACTGCTCGTTACCTTGCGTTAGCCACGCAGACAGACACACTGATTGTTACCTTGCATTAGCCATGCAGACAGACACACTGCTCGTTACCTTGTGTTAGCCACGCAGACAGACACACTGATCGTTACCTTGTGTTAGCCACGCAGACAGACACACTGATTGTTACCTTGCGTTAGCCATGCAGACAGACACACTGATCGTTACCTTGCATTAGCCACGCAGACAGACACCTACCTTCTACATTCATAACATCACTTTATAGCCTTAATAAACAAAGACATTGCTAATTGAGTGAATGATTTATTCCCAACTCAGTCGGCAGTAGGGAGGGGTAAATCCGTCTGAGGTATAACTGTAGAAATTTTGGCGCCACCCCGTTCAAAAGGGTAAGAACAAGTAAGTAAAAGGAAATAAATAAAAAATATAAAAACCTAATTAAACCACCTATTGGCTTAATAGAAAAGGAAGGTGTGGGAAAACTGGGGAACGGGGAAACCAGTTTTAGAGATGAGTTGAGGGAATAAGGAATCTTCGGAGAACTTATTAAAGCCCCTAAAATAAAACAATAAAACAATTTAAACATAAACACTTTTATTAAGATCTGGGTAAACAGGCTTTGTTTACTCCCCAGACAGCAAAGAAAATATATTGTGCACAGTCACAACAAAACAAATCAAAAATGCAAATGAAATAATAATTACTCTTATAACAAATGAATTAAATTAATGTAGGACTGCGTCATTAAATGATAAATATATGTATACAAATGTTGTAAGCGCTTCCTATGGGGCCCCAGTACAAATAACTCTTAACGGTGGTCATCCACCGGCCTACGTAATTACCAAATAACTGGGGGAAACACCAAATAATACAATCATAAATTTAAATAAAAATCATAAAACCTACAAGTAAAATAATGATATAATAATAAGTAAATAAGAAGAGGGCTTCAGGTTAGTTCTCGGATTAGACAAAAGGGTTTCAAGCCAGAAGCTGGTTAAAACTTCTGCTTCTGCTTGCCGGATACTCGTCAAAGAAGAGGGGATAAACCAGAGGGAAGAGGGAAAAGTNGTTATATTAATTAATAAATATAATAATTTACACAATTTAAACAAAAATAAATATGTAAAAACCCTTTGTCTATTAGTAGGGAAACTTGAATTAAAGTATAAATTATCTTAATGTGATTTTAGAATAAAGAACTATGACTGAAGATGACCCTATAGTGTCGAAACGTCTCGTGTAAGAGATATTAAATAAAATTTGTTTTTATTACACCTGTAAGACATCCAAACAAGATGAAATTTTAAAAATAAAAAGGTGTTAATCTCAACGTTTTTACAATATTATTTTGTCTCCCACATGATAACCTCCCCATCCTCTGAGTTGTCTAAATTTAAATTTTACTTACTCACTTCAACGGACTTGCATTCCATCTTACTAGAATATTTGATAATATTTTTTTTGCTGTAAATAAGACAATGTATGTTTGTTTGTAGGAGCGTGGGCGGTTACCTGTACCTGCTAGACAAGCACTGGATGGTGCTGCGCCAGCTGGGCCGGCAGTGGTACAAGTTCGACCCATGGCTGGGTGGCCCGCAGCTCCTCACTCACTTCTACGTTTCACTTTATATCAAACAACTTCTCGCCGACGGTAACCAAACTCAAACACTTTGTATTTTTTGAAAATCGCTTTCTTAGGCCGTCTGCACGTTCAAAGTAAAGCACACCGAAGTATTACATAAGAAGAGGCCGCCTATTTACGAGTTTCTAGTACAAATAGTTTGTTTCTGCTCTCGGGATTATCTCCCTCTCGAGAGCTAATACTACAGTTATCTCCTTCGGCCAAGGGCCTCGGGAGCTAATACTACAGTTATCTCCCTCGGACAAGGGCCTCGAGAGCTAATAATACTACAGTTATCTCCCTCGGCAAGCCTCGAGAGCTAATACTACAGTTATCTCCCTCGGCAAGCCACAGGAGGTAATAGCGGAGACCAACGAAACGCTTCTGATTTCTGCAATCCAGGATGTTCGTCCCCTGCTTAATCCACCTTAGGTGAGAACAGCCCTAAACTAAACTTTAAAAACTGCAACGAAGTGGTTTCTTGGCAACAACTCTCAGACACAACTCACTGTCCTGACTCAACAAAAAAAGACAAAACTCCTTGAGCTGTTATGACCCCCTCAGGGTTACCCATACAAAAATTGAAAACAAAAAAACTAAAACCAGACCTAGTACCACAATGACAATAGAGAACTACCTTAAACCTAAATTAAGACTTACTTCTACTACAATCCGCCCTAGATTTGATTATAAGCAATAAAATCATTAGGGAGGATAAAAATCATTTAAAAAAAAAAACAAAAAAACGTTACAACTTCCCCTACTTTAATAAATATTATAAAATAATATTTGGGAATAAATCAATTATCTAAATTAATTAATGTAGATTCAAATTTCTTTTTGAATCTTCTAATTTAATATTATTATTATTTTAATAATAAAGCTATGTTTCACCATTCACATAACAGCTTCTTCAGTCTACAACAAAAAGAATTTAACAATTGACTAACATCGGTAGTTGGTAATTTGATAAAAATGTTTCATCGCCATGTTGTGAACGGTGAAATATAGCTTTGTTATAAAAAATAAAAATCCAAGTTTTATTCTTATTATGTTTTAATAAAACCCTAAAAAGGCCGATTTAAATACATATTAAAATCTACTTAAATTCAAAAAAGGCCAATTGAGAGAAAAAATTCCCAGAGTTTTGAAAATTGGCACAGTTGTT
>KZ654038.1:28227-40948 GCA_001010745.2 Gerris buenoi
GTGTGTGTGTGTGTATAAAAAATACCATACATTTCTATTTTCTGTCTAGGAAATTGTTCATGTATACATATATTTTAATTTAATTTTATAAACATTTTAAAAATCTCACCATGAACCTTACTTTTTACTTAATTTTTTCACTTTTAATTTTTTTTTTTTTTTAATTTAATTGTTTATTTAAAATGATTAATTTTTTGCTAGCATACACCACTCATTCGTTAGAATTTAGAAAGAATTGCGTTTAGAATTTAGAATAACAGCTATTAAGAATAGCAAGTTTCTTTTTTTTTAATTAAAAAAAAGAATAATAATTATGACTAGAGAGGTTAATAAAAAGTATAACGCAACAATATTGCCTCCACAATGTTATATATTCAATTTTTAAGTTTTTGGTAGTACTCATACTACGGAACGTTTAAATTTTAATTTAAATCAAATTATAATTACTATTTACAAAGGGAGACAGTCAGAGAAAAAATGTTATATAATGTATATCACTTTTCAGGTACACGTACATAATTTATGAATAGTAAAACAGGATATTGTTTAACTTTAAGCAGTTGAAAAACATTTCTTTACCTGACTGCCTCTATATCGCTTTTCTTTGGTTCCGTAATCCTTCAGTAGTCCTAATCTATCCCTACTTTGTACTGTTATTTGAAATAATAAAAGCGTGTGAAATAATGTAGCACAGTAGTATTTCACTCGCTACCACACACCGAAGATGATATAAATGTCGAACATAAAATTGTGGTGACTATACTGTTGTGTTATTCCTTATTAACCTCTCGTCATATAGTTTATGAAGGTGTACTAATATTTTTTTTTTAAAGAAACGAAACATTATATTAGCAACTTTACTATTTTATTGTACTTCAGTAAAGTCTAATTTCCTATAACCTATTTATTTATAACCATGTGGCCCCAGTGTCTCAAATTGGAGAGCGTGGGCTGCCCTATCTATAAAGTTAAACAGCATCGAATGTGGTCAACATTTGAAAGGGTGATCGTAGAATCTGGGTTCAATTTCCCATACATAGCTCCCCTGCTCGGTGTTTACCAAGAATCGCTATATAAGTGGGTAGCAGTAGATATAAGTGGGTAGATTTAAATTATTATGTGAAGTGGCATACTAAATGGGAACTGCCAATTATAAGGTTTATGCTGCTGATGGAGTGACATTTCTAAACCCCATGTCTTCCATTTTATAAATTGTTGCATAAGCCTTTTGGGCAGGCCCTTCATGGATTGTTGAGCCTCGGAGTTATTTTTAATAACCAATTTACAACTCTATATAATCAGTTATCGCTAAATATAGACCACAGATAATCCTTTTTAATTCATATTTTATTCGTTGACTCTATTCTAAATTGAGTACGTGCTATCACTAGAGTTTCTAACCGAGACCTAAGACTAAGTTCGTATATAATATGATTACGTATGTGTGTAAGTTCAACTTAGTTCAAGTAATTACCTTAGGCCTAAAGTGCATTAAACAACAAATAACTAACTACAACAACTACATTATTATAATAACTACACTACAATTAATTACTTGAATCGTAGTTAGTTTATAACTATTATTAATTAACACTTTATTTAATTAAAATTGATGGTTCTAGAAATCATTTGATTTGAGGAAGAAAATTGATTTTTTCAATTACATTTCCAAACAGATTAGATCCAACTATAACGTGTTATTTTCACTTTTTTTTTAATTTTTATAAAAATACTTCACTATTATAAAAATAATAGTGAAGTAACAGTCTAAAGAAGGTGTACGGAATGTTCTTCTTTAGACACTTACTCCCCTTAAAAAAACAAGTACAAGTGTGAGATTCCTTTGTCAAAGTACATCAGGCTAAACACCCATTTTTCTCAATAGTTAGGCACTTTTTTACTTTAGCACCCCCCTTGGTTGAAAACAATATTAGTTTGCCCAAAAAAAGTATCAAAGGTTTGTGTGTTGGTCTCCCCAAGATATTGAGACTCCTGGGGCAGTTTTTCTATTTTAACATTGAGTCTTATCATGTGTAAGACTAAATCTTTTACCGAAGTCTGGAGGTCAATGAGTTCTTCAGTGTTCTTAAATTGTATTTAATATTCCTTTGTCTTAATAGTTAATTAGAATACGGGATATTATAAAATTTATATACACGTGAAACATTTAAGTGTGATATTCCTTTGTCCCAAGGTACATTGGACTATATATCTCTTTGTCTTAATAGTATTTTATACTAAAGACTTATACTACACTTTAATGTTCCTTCGTTTAACTTACGATTAAGACAAATGAGTACAGATGGTGCTAAAGAAAACAAGTACCAATAGTTTTTTAGTCAAAGTCATTTATATTCTAAAAAAAACAAAAAACAAAGGGAAGTAACAATCTATAGGTGTACTAAGTAAAATATAACGTCTAAAGGCTAAGGAGACATCATGGATTAAGTCTGTCTACTAAGTAAAGAGCTTTAAAAAGTTATTTTGTTTTCTTAAGTAGTTTAGTGTAAAGTTTCGCTCAAGTTAGAAGTTTAAAGCGGTCGTCTCAATCGAAGCCTGAAGACTAAACCTCAGGACTCATCAACTGTACAGTCAACCTTCATATAATTTTATTACGACCAATCACAATCACAGAACTTCCTGTTCGCAACTAATTCTTGCACCGTAACAATCACTCCTTTACTGAGTTTAACTATTTGATTTTACTTTGTTTGCAATCGGTTTTCAAAAGACAGTAAGACCCTTCAAAGATTAGTCTAACTTTTCCTTTATTATAATCGAATTATTGCAATGAAATATCGCTTCTCCTTATCATTAAGTAATGTTATGATCTTTCTAAAGTATATTACCTAGGTAATGACAGTGCTTTCTTTCGAGACATTTTGATGGTTGTCAATAATTTCAATTGTCGCTCATAGACATAGGTTTCTGTTAACTCATCAGGAAATTCGTCTGTTTGACTTTTAAAAACCTTTGTAGCAATAATGTGGCAAAAAAAATAAAATAAATAAAACATTAGAAGGTCTAAGTTCTATTTCTCTTTTACTGCTAGAGGACCGAGGTCGGAAAGATAAATAATAAATAATACCAGCCCATAAAAACCAAGTTTTTATTATAAATCCTTTATATTTTTGCATTTTAGTTCTGAAGGGAAATATTGGTACCTATTCATTAATTTCAATTTTAAATAATTTTTTAATATGAATTAATTAGTAACATTTAGTTAATTATTAAATTTGCTAGAATGATTTTGTATCGGTAGAGAGTCGATATGCCAAGATTCAGCTCCATTGGATGATTGGGAGAGAGTTAACTCGCCCTCTAAAGATTTTGTATACCCACAAATTAATTAATTAAATTTTTATTTAATTCTAATTATTTTTTTAAATTTAATTAATCCATTCTTTTTGAGAAATGAAATTATTAAAATTTAAAAAAATAATTAATTAAATGTAATTAATTAATAAAATTTAATTAATTAATTAATTTGTTAAAATGTTTTTGTATTGGTAGAGAGCCTATGTGCCAAGTTTCAGTTCGATCGGATAAGTAGAAGAGGGTTAAATAGCCTTCCAAAGATTTTATATACCAACCAATTAATTAATTAATTAATTAATTTTTTATTTTATTTTTAATACTTAATTTTTTAAAATTTATTTAATCCATTCATTTTTTTAAAAAAAATAATTAAATTGAAAAATTAATTAATTAATTAATTAATTAATTAAATTTAATTAATTAATTAATTTGTTAAAATGTTTTTGTATTGGTAGAGAGTCTATGTGCCAAGTTTCAGCTCGATCGGATAAGTTGAAGAGGGTTAACTAGCCTTCCAAAAATGTTGACGCCAGGCACCCAGTCACCCAGGCACCCAGGCACAAAAGTGAAGTTAATATAAAGGATTTAAAAAAGAAACTGGGATATGTACTATAATCAATAGCTTAGAGAGCAAATTATCATTGTGATACCAGTTAATTGTGAGCACATTAAAAAATGTTGACAACATGTGAATTTACTTTTATCTACGATTGATACGAAATATAAACATTTTATCTCTGTTTAGAAGCGTAGAACGTGATTCCTACAGAAGTAGGTCCTACAGTTTTCTTAGCGTACATTTAATATTCCTTAGTATTAATAGTTAATTAGACTAAGGAATTTTATCACATTTATTGACACCAGTGTAACATTCCTTTGTCCCAAGGTATATTGGACTAAAGATCCCTTTGTCATAATAGTAATTCAGAATGAGGAGTATACACTACTATATGTTTTGTATAATTATCTATTAAAATAAATGGATAAGTGCTTAAGTAAAAATGTACCGCTAATATATTATTCTCTAGACATTAATGTATTATTCTTTCTATTATTACATTATTTAATATTGTTGAAAAAAGTTTTATGCAACACTATTCACAAGGACTCAAAACATCTTGGCTCCTATTGTGTTAGATTCTTACAATCAGCGCACCTTGTTTTGTACAATATACAATGAAAGAGATTTGAAAACGATAACGATTCGAACGTCCCTTTCATCCACGACCTCACCGTATCTGAAAATATCCTTTTACGAGTCCTTATTCTTGCATCTATATCCTCTTATCGAATCCTATTTTCCCTCACTATATATAAAAACCGAATCCTTCCCTCCCCTAATAAATTGGTAATGTCCTTACAATTTCATTTTAGTATTAGATTTATTGATTTATTTCATCACTATATTATTTACCTCAATTTCATTTTATCATTCATACAAAAGGTTCCAAGACATAAATTTGTTGCAATCATCAGGGAACTTTTTGGGTCCCATTCAAATGTCTAGCTACTCGGGAAGTTAGTTGAAAATCTATTGCAAGATTTGTACTGGACCAGCCACAACAAGCAAACAAGAAAGCAATCTAATAAAAAAAAAGTAGTAACAAATAACAAACAAATAAATTAGACAATATTGGGTTGTAAAAGCATAAATCAATAACATTCATGAGGGGAAACTTGTGTGTCACAAATTCTTAGTAGCAGCCTTTTTTTAAAAAATAAAATGTTTAGTGCACTGCGTGTTTGCGTTTACAAAATTTGCAATTAGTGTAGGTAAAGTGGAAATCATTTTGGGGAAATTCTCATCGTCCTATCACAAGGAGTTTTAGGACTAGCCGTTATTGGGTGGTTTAGAGGGGGAGCATTTGTTGGGTGTATTTTAACTTTTTAAACCAATAAAGAATGCAATGTTTAACAAATTATGCATGTTTATATTTGTAATCTACTCCTCAGTAGCTTTTATTTTATACCCCTCTCAAAATTAAATTGTTCTTTTGAGTTTACAGTATTTGTTAGAATTGCGCGTTGCCACATTACATTTTTCACTTTTCAATAATATTCTTAATAAACGCCTTTGATTAATAATAGTTAAGATCTATAATAATTATAAATAAAATATTTTTTTAAATATATTAATTAATCTAGTCAAGCCAAGATCCTTTATATGCCATTGCGGCACGGAGTTATAATATTATTAACTTATTATTTTTGTGTGATTTTACAATAATAACAGGAGTAGGTCTGTTGGTGTTGGTATTAGGCTGTTATACGGAAAAGGCAGAGGCAAATCGTACAATACTTGAAGCACACTTGAACGGATTCTAGTTATTAAGTTTTTGTAAAATTGGTTATCATTTGACTATATTAATGGATTGTTATAGAGAACCCGAAAAAAAGTTAAATTTAATACTCATTTTACCTAGTAGGTCATAAATAATTTATTATCAAATGTTTTATTTATTTATTTATTGTTTTAATTGGGTATACGGACTGCTCGTGGTCATCTACAATCTACACTCTTTATCATACACTTATATTTTTATTAGCTTATTTTAAAGTTAGTTGATTTATAGTTTAGTCAGTAAGTTAGTGTCCTTTATGTAGGTAAGTAGTTTTTGTACAGATATTTCACTGTCCTCCAAAATTGTTGTAAGATTTGTGTCTTCAAAATGTCTATCTACGTCTTGTTGTAATGCAGGGCGGTCAGTTAGTATATGTTTAACATTTAGATTATAAGAGGTTAGAAGTTCTTTGAAGCGAAGATACGCTGGCTTCTTCAATCTAGGATTACGCTCGAATCGTGGGTTTATTTGTTGACGCTGTAAGAGCCTAGCTACTGGGTTGTGAGGGTTCTGCATTACCCGGAAGCAGTATCTCAACAGTAGGCTATCTCTTCTAAGTGACAGAGGTGGTTCGTTGCTCTCAACATAAAGGCTTTTTACAGGAGTGGTTCGAAAGGCACCTGTTGATATTCGTATGCCAGCGTTGTGAATAGGATCTAACAGTTTTAGATGGTTGGCTTTGGCTGCTCCGTATATAGTGCAGCCGTAGTCAAGTTTGGATCGAATAATATGCCGATATAGCCGAAGTAACGTCTGCCTATCTGCTCCCCACTTTTGACCGCTTATTAGCCTCAACAGGTTAAGATCTTTTGCACATTTTACCTTCAGCTCCTCAATATGATTCTTCCACGTAAGTTTATAGTCGAATGTCAGGCCTAGGTATTTTAAGGCCTCTTGATTGCCAATCTCCTGACCACTGAGAGATAAACGCACATTTTTCTTAGGTTTTCTTTTTGAAAAGTGGAGAAATTTTGTCTTACTGGGGGAGAATTTCAACCCTGTTGTATGTGCCCATTTCTCTAAACGATTTACTCCATGTTGTAATAGTCTCTGGGTCTCATGACTATCCTTCGACCTGTATAGTATGGTTATGTCGTCGACAAATAACGAGGGTTCTATACCTGGTGGTAAAATTTTTGCTGCATCATTTACTGCTAGAAGGAATAACGTGACACTAAGGGCAGCACCTTGAGGGACTCTGTTCTCCTGCAAATATAACTTTGATAATTCTTTTCCAACCTTTACTCTGAAATGTCTATTTGACAAAAAGTTTTCTATATATTTAGGCAAATTTTCTTTAAAACCGAAAACGCTAAGCTGCCTAAAGACTTAATACCGCCAGACTTTGTCGTACGCTTTTTCACAGTAAAAAAAGACAGCGACTGTCTTTTCTCCTTTGGAAAATCTATCAAGAATATACGCCTCAAGCCTAGTTAAATTATCCAGAGTAGAGCGGGATTTTCTAAATCCAGATTGGAATGGAGTTAAGCATTGTCTAGACTCAAGTTCCCATAGTAGTCTCGGATTGACCAATTTTCTAGCAGCTTTCCAAGAGTGTTGGTCAACGCGATTGGTCGGTATGATTCTGGAAGTGAGGGATCTTTTCCAGGTTTAGCCTCAACAGTAGGCTATCTCTTCTAAGTGACAGAGGTGGTTCGTTGCTCTCAACATAAAGGCTTTTTACAGGAGTGGTTCGAAAGGCACCTGTTGATATTCGTATGCCAGCGTTGTGAATAGGATCTAACAGTTTTTAGATGGTTGGCTTTGGCTGCTCCGTATATAGTGCAGCCGTAGTCAAGTTTGGATCGAATAATATGCCGATATAGCCGAAGTAACGTCTGCCTATCTGCTCCCCACTTTTGACCGCTTATTAGCCTCAACAGGTTAAGATCTTTTGCACATTTTACCTTCAGCTCCTCAATATGATTCTTCCACGTAAGTTTATAGTCCTTCTAAGTGACAGAGGTGGTTCGTTGCTCTCAACATAAAGGCTTTTTGCAGGAGTGGTTCGAAAGGCACCTGTAGTTATTCGTATGCCAGCGTTGTGAATAGGATCTAACAGTTTTAGATGGTTGGCTTTGGCTGCTCCGTATATAGTGCAGCCGTAATCAAGTTTGGATCGAATAATATGCCGATATAGCCGAAGTAACGTCTGCCTATCTACTCCCCACTTTTGACCGCTTATTAGCCTCATCAGGTTAAGATATTTTGCACATTTTACCTTCAGCTCCTCAATGTGATTCTTCGAATGTCAGGCCTAGGTATTTTAAGGCCACTTGATTGCCAATTTCCTGACCACTGAGAGATAAACGCACATTTTTCTTAGGTTTTCTTTTTGAAAAGTGGAGAAATTTTCTCTTACTGGGGGAGAATTTCAACCCTGTTGTATGTGCCCATTTCTCTAAACGATTTACTCCATGTTGTAATAGTCTCTGGGTCTCATGACTATCCTTCGACCTGTATAGTATGGTTATGTCGTCAACAAATAACGAGGGTTCTATTCCTGGTGGTAAAATTTTTGCTGCATCATTTACTGCTAGAAGGAATAACGTGACACTAAGGACAGCACCTTGAGGGACTCCGTTCTCCTGCAAATATAACTTTGATAATTCTTTTCCAACCTTTACTCTGAAATGTCTATTTGACAAAAAGTTTCCTATATATTTAGGCAAATTTCCTTTAAAACCGAAAACGCTAAGCTGCCTAAGGACTTCATACCGCCAGACTTTGTCGTACGCTTTTTCACAGTCAAAAAAGACAGCGACTGTCTCTTCTCCTTTGGAAAATCCATCAAGAATATACGTCTCAAGCCTGGTTAAATTATCCAGAGTAGAGCGGGATTTTCTAAATCCAGATTGGAATGGAGTTAAGCATTGTCTAGACTCAAGTTCCCATAGTAGTCTCGGATTGACCATCTTTTCTAGCAGCTTTCCAAGAGTGTTGGTCAACGCGATTGGTCGGTATGATTCTGGAAGTGAGGGATCTTTTCCAGGTTTAGCCAAAGGTATTAGCGTTGCAATTCGCCACTCTTCCGGATATATATGAGTCTCCCACACCATATTATAAAGAATCAGTAGATGGCGTCTAAAATTTGCTGGTAAATTCTTTATCATAAGATTATGAATTTTATCCGGTCCTGGTGTAGTTGGTTTTAACGATCTTATCGCGGCGTCCATTTCCCATATAGTAAATGCTCTATTACAATTTGCAGCAGTATCCGATTCGAACAAGATTTCGATTTCGTCAGTAGTTTTTTCAAATTTTGGAATTCATACCGACGCAAAATGTTCCGCCAAAATCTCGCTGACTTGCACTGTGTCTGTTATTATACTACCACCACTCCTCATGATGGGGAGGGAGGAGTCCTTTCTTTTACCCCACATGGCTCTAACCTTAGACCAGATATCCTTAGAAGATGTGTTTTGGTTTATTGAAGACACCAATTCTATCCAAGATCTCTTCTTTGCCTGCGTCATTATAGTATATTTGCATTTAGCCCTTGCTTTACGATAACCTATTAGATTGACCAAAGATGAATTTTTCCTGAATATTCGTAATGCTCTTCGACGGTTTTTAACCGCTATCCTGCACTCATCATTCCACCGAGGCATCTGTGGACGATCTCTGCCTTTGGAAACGACTGGGATTGATTTTGAAGCGGCCTCGTGTATGGAATTTGTAATATAGGCTAGTCGCTCTTATTTCATCTTCTTTATTGGAACCTCTGAAATCCGGCATCGATATTAAATGTTTTGTAAATTCCTCCCAGTTTGCCTTCTTAATGGCCCATGCAGTCGATGGTTCTGATTTCGGCGTGTTTGGAAATATTGTGAGAGATAGAGGAAAATGGTCGCTGCCGTACAAATTGGTTAGTACTTTAAATTCTGATAACTTGGCCAATCCTAAAGAGCAAAGGNGCATCGATATTAGATGTTTTGTAAATTCCTCCCAGTTTGCCTTCTTAATGGCCCATGCAGTCGATGGTTCTGATTTAGGCGTGTTTGGAAATATTGTGAGAGATAGAGGAAAATGGTCGCTGCCGTACAAATTGGTTAGTACTTTAAATTCTGATAACTTTGCCAATCCTAAAGAGCAAAAAGCTAGATCTAATGCATCTAGTGGGCCAGTTCTGGCATCCATATACGTAAAACGATCATCATTGTTCTACAAATATATATTATTATTACTAAGAAATTTCTCTATAACATTTCCTCTTGCGTCACTTTTAGGCGATCCCCATAATCCATTATAGGCGTTTGTATCTCCCATAATAATAATGGGGGAGGTATTTGTTGGAGGAGGTTATCCAGTTCATTTAATGTTAAATTGACCTCCACATTTACATAGATGTTGCAGATTGTGATAGGATAGGTTGAGCCAATTCTTGACACGAGGACAGGTAGTTTACAGGTATTTACATGAATTTGATAATTTGGTATACAGGTACGGTTAAGGAATGCTAGACCTCCTTTTCTTGAGCCATCTTGCAGGTCTGATCTCAAAACGGTGAAGCCACTGACTTTTAGTGCGTTGTTCTTCTGAAGATGGGTTTCTTGTAGCACTACTACATCCGGTTGCTCATCACTTAAAAGAAGTCTGAGGTCTTCATACCACGTTCTATATCCTTTACAATTCCAGCATAAAAATTTTATTGTAACTTTTTCTGTTCATATAGTATCATAAAGTTAAATTTATAAGTTGTAGAAAAATATTAGAATAAACAATATGTTAACATCACTATCGCTTCTTCCTTGATTTCTTTCCCTTTCCGGCATCAGGTTTTCTTATCTCATTTATACTTGTATTTGAGCCTCCTGAGTCTCCAGAGTCCCAGTCATTTATCCACAGCATTTCTTGTTCAGTGAGGATGTCAAGCTTAAGTGGTTGTTTTTCATCCGCTCTAGAACTGGGTGTTTGTTTGATTTCGGTTTTTGGATTTGAGGATTTGTCCATAGTGTGAATCTGTACAATTGGTACAACGCTTAGCACTCGAGCAGGGGTTATTTTCATGTGGGGTTTCACCACAGTCGGGGCAGATTGGCTTATTGGTGCAGTTTGCCTTTACATGGTTGTACTTAATGCAAAGGTAGCACCTTACAGGAAGAGGGATATATGGTCTGACTGGAACCGATAAATATTCTATTTTAATTTTTTCAGGCAATGTTGATCGGCTAAATGTCATAATGTAGCTATGAGTGGGACGTAAGGTTCCGTTCTCTCTCCTATTCATCCGTTTTACATCAACAAGTCCTTGGCTTATTAAATTCTCTTTGATTTCCTCCATCGGAACTAAATCAAGATCAGGGCAATTTATTACGCCTTTAACAATGTTAAGTGTCTTGTGTGGTTCAACGGTAACTTTTAAGGTTTCATTTAAGGGGAGAAGGTTTAGAACCTTTTCAGCTTGTGCATGAGTCGAGGTCTGGACTTAAAGGGATCCGTCTCTCAACTTTTTAGCCATTTTTACTGTTTCACAAGTTTGTTGAAGCAGATTGTCAATTAGAAACGGAGAGAAATTTGACATTGATTCGTTGTTTAATCTCTTAACTACAACGAAAATAATGACTTGATGTTTCAGGAAGTGTTATCTCAACACTGGCAGTACGTTGTCGTTTGCTCTTAGGCATTGTGCCCAGTTCTCCTCCAATCTCACTCTTATTCAAGCTGTCATTTTTTATTATTTTCGAAACATAAATATTGTCAAAATGCCCTCCTGGGTCAGGCGGCTTTGGAATAAGTAAGTAGGTGTCCTCCATGCACCTAGGAACAGCGTTTTAAATTTCAACTATTTAATAATTTTTAATAAACTAAGGAATAGATAAATAAAGTTAAAAACTCACCAATTAAAAATAAATCCCAATTATTTTTCTTATCTCTACACAATCATTTAATGCTGATTAATAAACTAAAAATTATTATATGAAAATTATTAACTAAAATTATTATATGAGACCAAGAATTGTCTCTTAAATTCAACCTTATAATTTTACTTATCATCAAATGTTTTAAACATAAAGAACTGCGATATCTTTAAAGAAATGCGATTCTATAAATAACTTTACATTTGAAGGGTACACGGGAAAATGGATGAGAGTCACATTTCTTGTATTTTGAGAAAAATGGAAAACAAAGTTTAAAAACTCCTAGAAAAGCTATATGTGGTGTTATAATTGAAGACACATTTGGATAGGTTTTAATAGTTTTTCTTGAAAATGAGGATTGCAGTACTGATAGTACACGCCTTGAGCTACAAGATGGTGTTTCTAACTCAATTTTGACAAAAATGTGTCTCTCATCCTTTTTCCCGTGTACCCTTCAATGGTTTATGGCGGTTACAGTTGGTAGTCGTGAAAACATCCAGGTTTATACTTCGAATCTTTTAGTAAATACACACCTAAAACGTATCAAACACGTCTTTATAAATATATCGTGTGTTATAATTAAATGTTCTATTTTCTTTTTTTTTCAATTTCGACTTTTGAATTTTTATTTTTACATGATTTTCAATCTATATAATTTTCAAAAACAAGTGCAACATGTACACAGATACTTTTTCACGCCGTTTGTTATTCCGTGTTATAACTTGTCTGTCAATAAGTATAAATGTCTTAAAACTGTTGTTAAAATGTCTTAACGGTATATTGGAGGGTATTTGCAATTGATGAAAAGGATTTACAATTCCTAAAAAAAAATCCCTAAATTACTTTTAATGTAGGTAAGAATTATCTTGTAAAGTTTGGAACGTTTTTGAAACTTTCCCATTTATTTATTTAAAACTTATTTATCCAACTTATATCCTAATATTCTTTATCTAGATTATGTTTTCTGAAAATGTTTGATTGGTAATTAATCGTAAATATATGCTTCAAGTGTCAACGTATAGACACAATACAAAAAGGGGTATTGATCACTATCGTTAATAATTTGTTTAAAGGTAGCTCGTTTCTCACTTTATTGTTTTCACAAACCTTTTTCAGTTGGTTACATTATTTATTTAACTATTTCCTAACTGATTTTCAATAAAATAATACTAATCAATTGTGTCCCTGAAGTTTCCTTCA
>KZ654039.1:35729-47173 GCA_001010745.2 Gerris buenoi
A
Source organism: Gerris buenoi (assembly GCA_001010745.2). Lineage (NCBI taxonomy): Eukaryota > Metazoa > Arthropoda > Insecta > Hemiptera > Gerridae > Gerris > Gerris buenoi. The sequence continues at coordinate 35,731 of KZ654039.1, forward strand.
AATCGAGAAATGAATTTTAACTCCAAATTTGAGGGCGCTACCCCCCAAAAACTCTGAAAAAACACGAAAAAAAATTATTTCTCGAAAACGGTTCCGACGATTTTGATTAAAAAATTCTAAAATGTAGTCAATTTAAATACGAATCTAATGATATAAGCCGTTTTCCCGGGAAAAATCTAGTTCCTGAGATAATAGCTTAAAACGCGGATGGAGAGAGCCCGGGTTCGATTCCCCGCCCGGGAGAAGTTATTTTTATGATATTTTTGATGAAATTTCCAATAGTAATTAAATGTACATATATGAGAAAGTTTGTCTGAGTTGTCTCGGACCGATTTTTTTTTTTACTTCAAACATGCATATCTAAAAAAATCGCATTACATTTTAATTTCAAGAGTTTTATTTAGTTCTTTCTTCAAATATACAAGATGTCCCCGGACAACTACAAAAAAATAAAATAAATAAGTTCTCGCAAAGAAGTCACTTTTCAAAAAATCTCCATTCTGTTCTTAAATTAAAATTTATATAGTATAACTTTATGTATCCTGTGCCCAAAAAGAACAATTTTCCAAAATTATGCAAGAGTAATGCCGGACCAAATTTAGACTATTCAAGAAATTTTTTTTTTTTTTTTTAGAAACAATTCCGAAATTATGTTTCGCATAAAAATATCGAAAAGCGATCTTTTTATGTCCTATAATTATTCATAGGGGAAACTAATTAAAAAAAAAAAAGAAGTATGAAAACAAATTTAAATGATATTAAAATAAATATCACAATAAATAAATATGATTTTCCTGTTATAAAATATATATAATATCACAATAAATAAATATGATTTTCCTGTTATAAAATATATATAATATCACAACAAATAAATATATGATTTCCTGTTATAAAATATATATAATATCACAACAAATAAATATGATTTTCCTGTTATAAAATATATATAATATCACAATAAATAAATATGATTTTCCTGTTATAAAATATATATATTTCCTGTTATAATATATGTTATAGAAAAAAAAAGAAAAAAACCACAACATAAATGAGAACTTAAAATCAGCCCCTCATTTATTAGAATTTTACTTTTTAATAATGGTTAGAGGGGAGGGGGATCTTGAAATTTGATTTTATAAATATATAAATGTTATGTTTAAAAAAAAAGGCTGAAAATAAAATAATATTAGGTCATTAGGGGACAAAAAGATAATTGACTTGACACATCTATTAATAATATTGTTATTTGTGGGGAAAAGTCTTACCCCCTTAAGAGTGTGGACAAGCTGGAAGGGGGAACATTATACTTATTTATTGGAAAAAAATTCTTAATATTTTTTTCCTTTTTATGATGCAGAGAATTCACTAGAGAACGCATTAAGCCTGTACAAACACATTGCTTTGTCCTCTTTTATTTTGCCAACACCCCCCTATATACGCTATGACTAACAAAAAACTAAAGATTTGATTGTGAAATTAATTCTTGTAATCTGCATTACTGTGTTTCAAACATTTATCGAAACAAACGCAGCAATACGCAGTTAAAATAAAGCGCATTAATAACTTAATATGCTTTCTAAAAGGGTGAAGTGTTAAATTGGGAGTCAATTTGTTAATAGTTAATTGTGCAACTAGTGGCACTGGTAGTTAGTGCGCAAAGTGGCACTTTGCTGCAATCGAGAGAAATATTTACTTAATATATATATTTTTTTAGATTGTCTATCTTTACTTATGTTTATATTTCGTCATTTATATTTTGATTATATTAGTTAGTTAATCAAATAATCATTAGGTTGACATTGTTATTATAATTATAATTTGGATTATTTAATCTTCTTTGTTTAGATTTAAGTTCTTTATGTTCGTAAGTTACCATGTCCCCGACAACATGAATGTTATCCGGCCCAAAGGACCATATATGTTCGGTACGGAAGGGCCTGCGCCTGATTCCGCTGCCGGGTCTATAAAGTTATTGAGCGGACTATATAAAACTAGAAAAAATAATAATATTTTGAGTGCAATAACAACCACTTTATCGGTCAACTGTAAGAAATCGTTGTTTATTTACTCTTCATCGAAGCCTCTTATTCAGCACAACATCAAGTACATACTCAATGTGGACAATCAAGAAAATATTCGGCCAAGAAGAAACATTCGGTAAAAGGTAGAAGAAGGAAAGTGGGCGTACTTGCACAAGCGTATATAATCCACTGGAGTGAATTGACGAGGTCTGAGAGGAATAAACAATATCCAGAGACACTCGAGAGATCGTACTTACTCGTTATCAATAGTCCAGGTACATTCCGACTAACTCGGTTCAACATGAAGAACCCTGATAATAGTTGCTCAACTTGCAACTTTGAGCTACAGAGAGACCAAAACAATGACAAAGGCCATACTCCGTTAGACATTTCAATAGGGACAAGTTACAGATCAAACTTGAACTGAGATGCGGTATATACTGGAAGGGGACAACATTTCATATCGAGAGACAATCGTTTTCAAAATTAGAAAACTAAAATGATTTTATAGAGATCCTCATGTTTATAATAAAAAAATAAACATATTAAGGAAATAAATTATATATTTATAACAAATTCCCTAAGCCCTAAATCAACAAAACTCGTCCTATTTTATTAGAGTTAATCCGGGCTAAACTGAAGAAGACGGTACGGTGGAGAATCTCTTAGCAGCAAGATATTATATCCCTTTGTCAAACAGTACATTTGTATGATTTATACATTTGAGTGATAATATATGCATGATTTGTACATAGGAGAGTTGATATATCCCTTTGTCAAAATAACATTCCAGTAAGGCCTGCACTCTTTTCTATCCTCTTCCCCTCACAGCACCGTATTCTTCAGTTTATACTGTTAGTCCATAAGTTTGGATTTTTTAAAGATCTTTTTTCAAAGTACGTGTTTTTATATTATTGGCCTAATGGAATGAAGAGCCTAATCTCTTAGTATTAAATTACTAAGTCAACTCTGAGAGTGCGTTACTTCGTTGTGCCTGATAAACAACTGTGGGCTTATTTTCGTTTCACTTGATTATTTTTAAATTAAAAATAAATAAATACGGGGAAAAAAGAGTTTGGACACAACAAGCTCTTCAATCAATGGGCAATCAAAGTAAAAGCCTTTTCCGCTCACTTTTCCTTCAATTAAACCGAGAGAGAGTTTAAAAGGAATTGTTTAGCTTTGGGAGTCAAGAGGAAATAATTGCACGATAAAAAGAACTTTTTATATACTACGTTTTTAAATTTTCTCATAAATTTGAAAACCTGTCAAAATGAAGATTGTAAATATAGGACATGTCAAAACAAATAAAATAACTTGCGGATGTTTTCCGAACTAACTTTCCATATAGTACAATTTGCTGAAAACGAATTAAATTTTGCTGAAAGATGGATAAAAGTATTAAAATAATGCATTGTCATCGTAGTCTGAGCTATTCTAAAAGTTGCATATGTCTAGCTACTCGGGAAGTTAGTTAAAAATCGATTGCAAGATTTGAAATGGACAAACAAACAAACAAGAAAGCAAGCTAATAAAAACGTACGCAATAATTATTAGATTGTCATAGTTATTATTATTATAATTTGGATTATTTAATCTTTGTTTAGATTTAAGTTCTTTATGTTCGTAAGTTACCATGTCCCGAAAACATGAATGTTATTCGGCCCAAAGGACCATCATTTTCATTTATTTTAGTAAAATAATACAAATAATAACAAAATGCAACAAAGGTTTGACAGGTGAAAAATCAATAATATGAAACTGTTTTGTGTTTTTTCCCAATGGAAAGTAATTTTCTGAGAAGACTATTACGATGAGGAGGACCTACTTCATTATTGAGATAGGGTTCCCCTGTACATTAATAGATAGGGTGTAGAAAGGCAGATGAAAGGGCTGATGCCCTCCCTCGCTCCGCCGCAGAGTTAAGCCTCCCGAAACGGCCTCAAATTAAGCATCGTTCCCTACTTTATTTCGACCAGACCTTTTCCACGGCCCCCGAATCGATCGATATCAATCAAGCATCTCCCCCAACCCCTTCCTAAAGTAAGGAAGCTTTCGACTCGTCTGACTGCGTAGATATCATGAAAACACGCACACGAGCCCACTTCCCCCCTTTCGATTTCGACTTCAAAACTTCAGTAACTCGGCCCGAAACCGTGAAACCCGTATCAAACGGGGTGAAAACTTGGGGCCCCATCGTAAGTAATGAATCAGAAACAGTCGTAAACGGTCCCGAAAATCAAAAACATCGTTTTATGCAAATAACACCCGAATCACTAGACCTTATCAATCCATTGACAGGTGAACTCGAAAACCAAATTAATAGAAGTCAAAAGTTAATATTTCCTAACGCTAATTAAAAGAATGCAAACTATACAAATTCGGAAAATTCTAACATTCGAAATCAAACCAATTTAAAATTACCATGCATTCATCTAAATAATATATAAAACTCATCCTTAATATATATCCAAACTCACTAGTTTTTGTAGTCAGATTTAACGTCAAATTGACAACTCTGCATGTGAAATGAGACCTACGCTAGATATTTAGTCTCACTGTCAAATAAATAAACGTATATGCTTACCATTAATTATTATAAAGTTAACAAAAAACTATGTTTTTCAATTATATATTTAGTATAAGGGCACAACTACATCCGATCAACAGGCAAACTAAAAAATTAGATTAAAATTAATTAAATTTAATCAATTTGTATTTAAATTAGCCGGATATGATTAATTTTTAATGAATTTGATTAAAATTAATAAAAAATTACATGATAAAAAGAACTTTTTATATACTACGTTTTTAAATTTTCTGTCAATATGGTCATATAAAAATATGGGACATGTCAAAACAAATAAAATAACTTGCGGATTTTTTTTCNTATGATTAATTTTTAATGAATTTGATTAAAATTAATAAAAAATTACATGATAAAAAGAACTTTTTATATACTACGTTTTTAAATTTTCTGTCAATATGGACATATAAAAATATGGGACATGTCAAAACAAATAAAATAACTTGCGGATTTTTTTTCGAACTCCATACAGCACAATTTGCTAAAAACGAATTAAATTTTGCTGAAAAGTGGAAAAAAGTTTTTTTTTTTTTTTTTTTTTTACATTATACTGCTTTAACTGCTCTAGGGTTATTAGCGGTGCAATAACCCGTTGATAAAAGTATTAAAATAATTCATTGTCATCGTGTTGTTCTGAGCTATTCTAAAAGTTTTAAACATCCAACTACTTGGGAAGTTAGTTAAAAATCGATTGCAAGATTTGTACTGGACAAACAAACAAACAAGAAAGCAAGCTAATAAAAACGTAGTAAAATTGATTTAAAATCAGGTAAAAGTTTGAAATCTCTATCAAATTATATGCATCGATAAAGATAAAACGAGATTAGGAACATTTACAAGTGCTGATATAACTTTTTTTTTAACAAATATAAAATGCAAAAACAAAACTTTCAATGAGTTTGACACAAAAGTTTCAATGAATTTGATTAAAATTAATCAAATTGATTTAAAAGCCGGTAAAAGTTTGAAACCCTTATCAAATTATATACTTCGATAAAGATAAAACGAGATTAGGAACATTTACAAGTGCTGATATAACTTACTTTTCATTAACAAAATATAAAACGCAAAAAACAAAACACACGTTTATACAAAGTAAAAGATAACGAGAAAGCAAATCCTTTAATTGTAATGCAAGCTAATGTCGGTAAGTTAGCTAAACCTAAAGCCCCGTGTTGTTTGCAAAACTATACACGCACACAGACTTAATTAACATGTGTATACACGTATAAGAGAGGGAATCCATAGTAGTGGATGAACAAATCCAATAAGAGGATTAATTACCAAGAACCTGCAGTAAACTAGAAATCGGGATGTCAACTAGCAATTATACAGTCAACATGCGGTCTCCATCGAACATACTCATATATACATAATATAAACACCTCACAGTATATAATATAAACAATCACAGGCAAATACTTGTATCCAAGACCTTTTTAGGGGTTTGTTGATTATTAGGCCTATACGTTATTATAATCCAGGAGATAGCGTGCAAAAAAGTGTCTGACTAACATCAAGCTAGAAATTTGTGTAAAAGTAAATGTTTTGGTGTCATTTAAGAATATATGGTCGGCTAACTTCATATGTAGGATATTGCTGGACAATAGCCATTTGAGAAAAATACTAACGGTGCGGAGAGCGGCCATGTTCCGCCAATTTTGGTGGAAAACGTGATTTTCATGATCCTGAATACGAACTTAGTTAGTAGACCAAAAATAAACTTGATAGTAGTTCGTCACTTAATAGATAACCTCTTTGATTTGGAGAAATATTTGACTAACTAACCTACNCTCCCCCTTCTTCAACTACAACATCTGTTCTACTGCTCCGATTTGCATCGGACAAACGCCATTTATGCCTCACAATGAAACATTCCTAAACAAAAATCCGTTTCAGACATCAGAGAACATTATTGTTTTCGTGTTGAACATGTTTGTGAACCACTAAAAAACCGCATTTGCCAATTGTAATGAAGTTGTGATGGTCACGATTGGTCAATTGTTTGTTTAGAGTTTTTTTTGCGAAAAACCAAAAAAAAGAAACTCTTACAGTTTCGTTTCTGGGTCTTTTGTCATCATTCACTAATAACTTTTGAAGCAATAAAGAGATAAAATATGAAACTTTGTAGTATTAAAGCCTTTTTGAAGCGCACACAGAAAAAAAAATAAGCGAGCTCAAAATTATTATCCTTTCAAATTTTTAATCCAAAATAGTGGATTAAAGTAATTTATGTCACGCGATTTATTTTCGCGAAATTTATTTTTTAAATTTTGAGTAGGGTATCAAATAAAAGTTAATAAAGAGTAGAATATAAATCCCCTCCTCCCTAAAAACATATTTCTGCTGTTACAAAAAATATACAAAAATTTTCGGTTGGCTGGACCATATAAAAAATAACAATAGTAATTTAATCTGATCACAACATACTCTTGGAAAATTGAATATATCCAAGTTTCCACGTGCATTGTTCATTTAAGGCAGTTCCCCTGCCAATTAATAATTTAATTATCACAATACCAACGAAAACCTTTTTACAAGAGACTTCACGCACAAAGCATTTTATTCCACATAAATCTCAAACACTTGCGCCCATTTTTTTCTCTATTGCACAATTTTTTTTTAGTATCACATATAACGTGGTGAAGGGCTTTGTAAATGAACCATTATGATTTATGAAAAAGGAAAAAATATTGTAGTAGTTTAATATGTAGAACTGTTTGTTAATGTTTGTATTGTTTTAATTAGATTAATTTTAACGTGGACTCGAAAGGTTCGAAGTTCACCGTCTGCGAGCTCCCTCGAGTCAGTCTAGGTCAAGCCTTGTTCCTTGCACCAGCTCCGTGTCGTATGTTTTCACGGCCTTTATGTCGGCTAGACACGTATCGCCTAAGAATTATTTTTTATTACTACTCAGTGTTTTATGTACAGTTAATTTTAATTTCCATTTAAATTCTATTTCCTTACTGTTTTTGAGAAGTTTAATTCAATTGTCTTTGTCGAAGAATTTAATCTCGAATTAATTTTAACATTCCGCACCCATTCCTAAATGTTTTGGTGTCATTTAAGAATATAATATGGTCGGCTAACTTCATATGTAGGATATTGCTGGACAATAGCCATTTGAGAAAAATACTAACGGTGCGGAGAGCGGCCATGTTCCGCCAATTTTGGTGGAAAACGTGATTTTCATGATCCTGAATACGAACTTAGTTAGTAGACCAAAAATAAACTTGATAGTAGTTCGTCACTTAATAGATAACCTCTTTGATTTGGAGAAATATTTGACTAACTAACCTACTAACTGACTAAACTACCATCAACTTGATTTTGAGGGGAATAATGGCACTTTACTCCCGAGTTACATAAAATATTTTATCATAAAATACACACTATCATCCATTGCACAGTTTTTATTTATTATTTTAATAAATAACAATAATTGTTAGTAATTTTAATAGCAAATATAAGAGATTCGAGATTAAAAACGAATAAGAAATGCAATTAAACTCAAATAGAAGGTTATTTAGATGCAGGTTATAAACAATGATAAACAAGGTAGAAAAAGCAGTGTCGCCAACCTGACTTCTACAACCTCACTACATTAGCCATTCATAAAAATACTTTTTCCTCAAGAAGGGAGGAAACATTAACTTTCCACCCTAATTTATAGGGAGGAAAGGATCCCATTACAGCCTAGTTGTGAAAATCGTGGCGGAAAGTAGAAATCGTGGCGGAAAGTAAAAATCGNCGGTTGTTATTGGGGAGAAATTCAGTTTCCACCTCTCTGGCGCCCTTACAAACTGATATTTTAAAGTTTCCCGGCCAAGAAAATGTTGGATGTTTATAATATGTTTAAAAGTACTCTTCTGATTTTTAAAAAAAGGATGATTTGTCAAAATAACATAAGCCTCTTTAAAGGTAGTTGTTAAAATGCAAGATAACGTTTGTGTTTATCAGATAACCCTCCAAGATGTCTGAAAGGCAGTGGCCTAGAGATATACTCCTATAAAATATATCTTATATTAAATACATAATTATAATTAATTAATTATTAATTATTATTGAGCTGAGCGAAGCGAAGCTCTTATACAAACTTTGCATTTGTTTGGACGCATACTCCTTCTGAACGGCTGATCCGATCCGCACAAAATTTGGCACAGTAAATGCAACCAACCACAGAAAGGTTTAATTCTGAAATTGTCCGAATTTGGTACACAGTTGTACGGGGTACAAAAGTTTCCTCCTGAACGGCTAAACCGATACGCACAAATTTCGGCACGGTCAATGCAACCAACCACAGAAAGGTTTACATCTGAAATTGTCCAAATTTGGTACACAGTGGTACGGGGTACAAAAGTTTCCTCCTGAACGGCTAAACCGATCCGCACAAATTTCGGCACGGTAAATGTGACCAACCACAGAAAGGTATAAATGTGAAATGGCTTAAAAACGGGGTACAAAAGTTAAAATAGTATATGTGATAATAATAATAATATATAATAATAATAAATAATTTGTAACCTATACTCATTAGTAGCTTTCATTAATACCAAATCGAAAATTAAAAAAAAAAATTGAGTTTACCGGATTTTTGAGAATTGCATACATATTTAAAAATATGTCCGGTGAATTGTGGTCCATTGTCTGTCACTATTGTTTCAGGTAATCCAAACGTCATAAATAAACGAGCTAGTTCCTTAACGCACCAAGCTGATGTTAAGTTTTTTGTAGGCAATTTAAATAATATCTGCCTGACCAGGTAAAACTTACATACATTTTCATTTATACTTTTGAGCGGTGGAATTGGAGATAAATTTAGTTGCCACCTCTNGGGACCTCAAAACGTGTAAATCCATCAAAATCTCAAAATCGAATTTTCGCGCCATCACAATACTTTCTCTTTATATGAGAAAGTAAAAACTGAAATAGTAAATGTAATATAACAAAAGTTGTGCTCTTAATCATTGTGGATTAAATAGATCAGTAAACAGCCATTATGCAATATTACTTAAAATCTATAATAATTTATGTCATAATCAATAGTTATGAAAAACAATAAAAACATGTTTTCCTCTAGAAGGGAGGAAACAGTAACTTTCCACCCTAGTTTATAGGGAGGAAAGGATCCCATTACAGCCTAGTTGTGAAAATCGTGGCGGAAAGTAGAAATCGTGGCGGAAAGTAAAAATCGTGGTGGAAAGTAACAGTAGAGCCAACTTATTATTCTTAAAAAAAATCAGTGTTGCCTGTTTCGTAACTAATAGCAGTTTTTTTAACTCAATGACTCATCAGGTTAAAAGCTTTTTTTTATATATTAGAGAGTTTAAATGACACGTACTTTTGATTGCCGTGATACTTTAATATTATTATCGTCATTTTAAAATGTCGTATGACTTCATAACCGAGTAAATAAGAAGAAGAGAGTAGAAAAGAGGTAGGTTACGTCTCATCAGGTTATATTTATGTTTTTGATTTCTCGTATTATAGAGATAAACAAATAAATTAAAAATGATTCAGTTAGTCATTTTGTAGTAATAATAAACATTTGAGTAATTAAAATTACATAGTCTTTAAATTTATTATAGAAATCAAAGAAAACAGTTGGAATTGATGAATTGCACATTTAATTTACATTTTTTTTTTACAATAAGATGATATAATATAAACTTTTTTTTGTTTTTTTTTAAAGTCGTTAAACAAATAAAGGTATAAACATTTGTAAACTTAGTTTTTAATACCTAAATATATCCATAAATCGAAATCTTAGGTTTATTTGTGTTGTTTTCCACCCTTCTGGAGGAAAAATCTTGTACGTACCACGGGAGCAAAAAGTCATAGCACCCTCGCTTAATTAACTCCCTCGGCTATGCCTCGGGATTAAACTTCATGGTTCCCTCGGCTGCGCCTCAGGAACCAACCTAATAACTCCCTCGGCTTCGCCTCGGGATTTAGACAGTATCCTGAGGCGAAGCCGAGGGAACCAACAATAACGCTCAGGGAGTAATGACTTTGTTTCCTCCCTTGATGCGTAAATAACTATTTGTTAGGCTAGGCGCACACTGGAGACAAAACAGTCTGCAGACTGCCTGTGGCCATGATAAATGTCCGCTGGTTCTTTGGACACTGCTATTCTGCTGGTGCTGAAGGATTTCATGTGTTAGGCGGGACCTATTTTTGTTCTTAAAGATATTCATTTAACTAAAAGTTGATTCACTTATTATTACATCTACGTGTAGGTTCAAGCAAATATGGTCAGGATTAGTTTTGAACAATTTATTTATTGTCATTTCTTAGGCACTTCATTTATTTTCTAGCGACGTAAGATAATGGGGAAAAAATATCGTGAGTTTTCCGTACGGTCGAGGGCCACCCAATATTGGTCTGAGGGCCGCGTAGTGAGTACCCCTGCACTACGGGGTCTAGCAGCGCCAACAAAATGCCCCTTTCACACGGATCCACCAGAATTGCGCCACCAAGGAATCTTGTGAAAGAAGTAACTTAGCCCATTTGGTCGCATGTAGCAGAGGATGAGTCAGTTCCCGTCTGAAAGAGCCCGTATCAATTCTGTTGTAGTTTGGCGTTCCAGGCGCCCACAGTCGGTCCGTAAAAAGGGTGCCTTAAAAGCTTCATTCATCAGTTTAGAGTTAGTTTTTTTTTAAAAATCTCAAAAATTGTTTATATTGTTTCTAGCTAAAATAAGCTACGCACAAGAATAATCTTTCTTTTTACACTTAAACTATGAGAGGACAAGATTAATCAATTTGAGAGGGATGTCAATCATTATCAAGAAAAAAGTAAATCACCAACTGCGTTTCAATTTAGAATTTTT
>KZ654041.1:0-37161 GCA_001010745.2 Gerris buenoi
TTCCCTTCTTTTTTTACTTTGCCCTTATTTCCCCTCTCAGACATCAATATTATTTTATAAATTACCAAATACAATGATCTTATTTTAGCGTTTCAATGAAGTGGTAATAAATATAGTGAGAGGGGCTTGGTTTCAAATTTGTGTGTTGCCCCAATCTTATATCAAAATAGTTAATTTCTTAGTAAGCACCTAGGAGATAAGAGGAACCTCTATGCAAATTTTTAGCCTCTAGCTAATGCCGTTCTAGAGATACTGTGATTAGTGAGTGAGTGGTATAAGGCTTTCATTTAAACAGCCACTGATTCTTAGTATGAGCTTGCACGAAGCTCTGGATAAAGGCCATTAATCTATAAACCTCTTCTATTAAACAAAATAAATTCTTAAGACTTTATAAATGCTTGATAACAAAATAAGGAGGGAATATGTAAATTTAAAATTGAATTACATGTGTCCATAAAATACATCTTTTCATTTAATGAAGTGATGCATAAAGTGATTAATTTCCTTGTTTAATTTTTTTTTCATGCCATAATTAGTATTCAAATGATTAGTTATTAATTCAATGCCTTAATTAATTCACTTAGTCCGCTTTAATTATTCTTTCTGTATTAAAGAATAAATAATTATCTTATATCTTACAATTAATTATTTATTTGTGGTGGTATATATATGTGGTATAATTTATACATGGCAAGTTTAAGATCAAGGTTAACTGATAAGTTTTTTTAAATATAATAATAAACATTTACTTTGTAATTTTGTGCTGAGCTTGTTCTTTTTTAGATGATTTAAGACTAAGAGTTTTTAACATGTTTTATAAAACAAAGATTATTTTTATTAAAATATTTTCCTCAAATCTCTCTTCTTATTTTGTCAGATTAAAACTTACATTCTATAATAATAGACTTCTTTTTGAAAGTTTCTAAGAAGAACTTGTAATTTCTTAAGCCTCTTTGTTCTTTTGCCAAATTTACCCGCTTCTCCTCTGTTCCTTACAAAACACTAGGTTCTCATATGTTGGTAAAATAAGATTTGGAGCATTGAGATGAATAACAGTCTATGTTACTAATTACTTACTTTCTATCTGTGAAAAGAAACAACAGTTGCAACAGAAATATAATGTTATGTGTCATAAGATGTTTTTGTTGTTTTCCAATGATGCCACTTAGACAGTTAATCCATTTTTACACCTACTTTTGTTCTTTTACATTACCTAAATCATTATTCAACAAAAATCCCATTAAAAGTTTAGTCCAAAACGAGACATTGGAATTTTTTGGGGGAGGGTAGAGTTCGAGCTATTGCAGCCCTCAGGCAAAGGAAGTGGGGCAACAATTATTATTGAAATTATTATTATTTTATAGAATAAGCATTTAGTACATTAATAAACAGATTACATGCATATTTAATGAATTTATCTTGATGCTACATTCCAAATCGTTTTTGTATTGTAAAAAGGAAAAGTTTAAAAAACAGAAGTAAATAGGACATTTAGACATTGGGGGGGGGGGGGGGGGGGGGGGGCATATAGAGAAGATTTGCCCCTCATAAATAACACAATTACATGGTATCAAAGTATATGACCGAGATTCACTTTGATACATCTTGATAATGTGAACAACTAATTTTTTGAATCTGATGTTGGTTAGTTAGTAGCCGAAACCGGTTATTTGATATTAAAAATGGTTTGTGTGGAGATCTAGTACTTTTTTCCTTTTTAAAACAATGATGATAATAATAGACAGCTTGGTTATCCGGTGGAATCCGTGTCACAAAGGGGATGAAGTCCGACGTTTCGCTTCCACTGCTGGAAGCATCTTTAGGGGTGTGGTGCATCGTGATGTTGACTCTAAGCGAACACAGGATGTACTGACTTCGAGTCAAAATCATGATGCACCACACCCCTCAAGATACTTCCAGCAGTGGAAGCAAAACGTCGGACTTCATCTCCTTCATGACACTGATTCCACTGGAAAACCAAGCTATTTATTACGAGTCTACCCACAGAAACGTATCAAGTTAATGATGATAATACTTAGATTTATTATCTCTTAAGAAAAAACCAAAAAAAAGTTTTATCTGGTTACTAAAATTAAAATATTTTATTAAAAATGTGGAACTGTTTTTGAAATAAAATATTCTATCATATTTTTTTCACCAGTGAATTGAATGAGACCTATTGTGTATAAAATTTTATTGGAAAAAAGTTTAGTATTTTAGGCTTGACTCTTATCCATGCACTATTATTGTTTCATGTATAAAAATATTTGCTTTTTCTTAATTTATAATTATTTATTTATTAATAGCCATTATTATTAACCTTACATATTAAAATAGAAAGCAAAAGTTTTCTGCATTTATTTGTTTCATTTCCATTTGCTTATTTGTATTTGCTTGTGCAATCTCTACCTGTACAATGAAATTTAAAAATAGAATTGCCATGAATTTTTGAATGAAAATAAAAGTATTCCGTTTCCCTTATACATGTTAATGATACATGCTCTGTATTCAGAGTTTTACCCTCCCTACAATGGTTACATCCTGCCTTTTTTTAAAAGGTATTTATTAACTTCCTTTCCTTTTTTAATTTTATTTATTTTCTCTTTTTCCTTAAGAATTCTGTCATTTAATCTTTTTACTGTAATTCTGATTAATTCATCTTTCCTATCATAATTATCTTGTTTACATTTTTCGTTGTTGGTAATAAGACATAATGGTTATTTTGTAATTATCCATTTCTCCTTCGTATCCATACCTCTCTTCTTTTTATTTTGCACATCCTCTTCTTATTTCTTCTCTTTTAAGAATTAAAAAAAGGCTTTGATTGCAAACTGATTAGAGAGTGTTAGGAAATCATCATAACAAGTGTGTAGTGTTTTTTTTTTTTTCTTCTTCTTTTTTTTTTAATGGGGAAAAACACAAAGAGATGAGTGGTTGGGAGAGGGGAAACAAAATGGCCTTGAGTATGTGTTGGGCAGGAACCATGCAAGCATGAAGTCTAATAGCTATTAGCATTAGGAAAAACGTTGTTGCATGTTTAATTGGTACAGACAGTGGAGTCGCGGCACATCGCCTGAATAGAACTCCCTCTCTAGTTTACTTTTGACCCCAGTGTTACCAACACTTCGCTCATCATCTTAGCACTGACCATATCCTTCTTGTTTACTACACCCTCACATCCACTGCTTCAGTCCTTATCCTTTTCTTCACTTGCTGGTATATGGCTCCTGTGAAATACTACAAGTACATTGTCAGTTCTTTTGATTTATAACTTTTTTTAATTATCGTTATCTAAATGTAATAATAGTGGCATAAAAAGTGGTTAAGTGGTAATAATTTTGAATTATTATGTTAAAATATGAACAATGCTAGATTTTGTAAATTTAAGTATACTCATAAAACCTGTTGGCATTAAAATATATTTTTAATATTAATATCTTAGATGATTATAGTAGAGTGTAGTTAAGTTATATCTTGATAATAACATAATATTTTATGATGACATGATAAGAGGATAACTGGATAATTTACACCTTATGTTATATCCTTATCAGCTTTAAGGGCTCTGCATGATAAAATCAATAAAACAGTCAAATTCTATTTAATTTCCCTAAACATACCATTCTAGTCTTTCTGCTGATATTGGATTAATCTAAATCCAGTTTAGCTATCCTCATATCATGCAAGTAATAATGGTAAGCTCCACTTTACTAAAGTGCTAAGAATTTCCTTCAAACTCTCTGAAGAATACTCTTACTATTAGAATCATCAACCTAGACTCTATTTAATATAAATTATTTTATTATTTCTTTCTTTATAATTAACATTTTTCTATTCTCTTATGCTTCTGAGCTTACCAAAGATAACGTAACCTTTGCGATTGTACAGAAGAACAAATATATTTTATTTCTCCGATTTGTAAAATTCCAAGACAGAATTTTCTTTCAGATATCATGGAACAATTTTGGTTCCATGTCTTTCCGTCTGTCTCTCAATTTTGTGAACCAACATAGCTAAAAACTACACGTCTGATTTTAATGAAATTTTTATGGTAGGTCATAATTTGCCCATTGCTGGTCTACTATATGTTTGAACCTTCTGCAACCATTTGTTTCTCTTCAACATGTATGCAAACATACATTTATTTTCACCTATAGCTTCAAAAGTACTCATCTGATTTTTTATGAAATGTTGATGGTTTGTCGAAGGTAGACTACAGATAGTTCCAGATTAATTTCAACCGTATGCGCTCTTTAACTTTTGCTTAATTGATACTTTAATTAATGTAGATAATCAAAACAATTTTGACATATTAAAAAAAACAGGGGGAACAATTAAATAAATTAGACAATGATAGGTTGTAAAACATAAAACCATTAAAGTATGCAAAATAGGAAGTATGGGAGGAAGCTATGTGCCACAATAATTGACTGACTATTTTTAATTGTGGATTGCCTCAATAAAATAGTATTTCAATACTGACATAACATAATTTTTTGTTACTTTATTTGCAAAATTATTGTGATTTAGCTTCGATTTTTAGTTAATTTAAATTAAATTTGTTGTGTAATTTAATTTTGTATCCTCTGTCCTTTTCTTTTATTAATACAACTAAAATCTTTTTATTTCTTGAAATTAGCATTTGAATTTCATTTAACAATAAATGATTATTTGAAATGTAATAAAATTACTTGTTTCTTTCTTCGTCTGAAATACATGTTTAGTTTTACTGATTTAGTAGGTTTCAAATTAGGCCATGAAGTTAATTCTGGGCTTGTATAGTTTCAAAAATATGGTTTGGAGAGAAAAAAAAATATTGAGAGGCAAAAAGTATTGTCTCTTTTAAGAAATATATAAGTAGGAGAGAGGCGTTAGATATGATTTAGTTTTATCTTCTTAGAAACTTTTAGACTATTTACCCTGGAATATCATTGTTGTTGATTATTTTATTCTTATTTGTCTTCTTAATTGATGAATCATACAAATTTTATACTTGGTATTTGTAACAAAGCACTGTGATATATTTTTGTTTATATGATATTGTTGATTGTCAATTAAAAATTAGTAATGATTTTTTTTTTTTATTTGTTGCGAATTTCTGGCTTGATAAATTACTAATGGTTTTCTTCTGAATTGTCATAATACTAAAAAAATAATAAAAAATTGTTATTATATTATCAGTTGCATTTTGCTTTGCCAGCTTCAAAGCATGCAATTAAACCCATTTCAATTAGGGTTTTAACAATTTATAAAATATTATTTTCTGGTTTAAATATTTTCCATACCATTGCTGTTGAACCTATCCATCTCCAGCGGTATTGAAATTTATTTTGATGCTATGTTTAGTTAGAAAGGACTTTTAACATTCAAACTGTAATAAGTTTACTAAATTTAAACTGTTAACTTACTCCAATTTTATAAAGATAACAATTTTCTAGTATAGGAATTGCTGTTTCTTGCTGTAATAATGTTTATGGCTCATGCTCATAATTTTTAAACAAAAAAAATATTTGATGTGAAAATGGGTGACATTATGGTTATATGAATGAAGAAAGAAAGGTTCTCTACATTTTTTAATTTTTAATATTTTTAAAAAATAACAATATTTTGAACATTATTCAATGAGCAAGCCTCTTATTTTTAATTACTTTTAAATATTTGAATAATTTTTGCATTGCAGGCATTGTTTTCACTGGAAGGAGCTGAGCATGGCCGTAAATTGACTCCTCAACATCTCAATGGTGTCGACCAGAGAGAGAAACCTCATACACTTATGGAGTACTCCATTGATCACTTCAGGTAATTTTCTCTTCTATTGTAGCTATTGCAAAAGTGGAATGTTCGTTATATGATTGCAACTGAAAGTATTCAGATTTAGGCCGTCCACACACGGAGCAACTCAAAACAAACTCAACTGGAAACTCCAGTCATTTTTGAGTTGACAGAAAGCAAACCCGGTTTGTAATGAGTTGCTCCATGTGCGGTGCCCCATTCAATTACACAGGTTGAAACCCATAGTCAACTGGTTGGTGATTTGAGTTTCCAGTTGAGTTTGTTTTGAGTTGCTCCGTGTGTGGAGGGCCACAGAGTTAACTAATTTAAGATGAATATATTTAAATTTAGTTATGAACGTATTATAATGTTCAAAAAATATTTTTAATATAGTGAAACTTAATGATTGAAACCAAATTCGCTCCATGATTATTTAATTGTAGAATGTTATTGTGAGGTCTTTGTTTACAAATTTAAAACGTACATTTTTTTGTCTAAGAATTTATGAGATTAACAAGCATAGTTCTCAAAACTAAATACAGTCGGATCTCCTTAAAACAAACTTCTATACAACGAAAATCTCTATATAAGATTTTTTTTTTTTATGCCCCAAGATTTCTCTATGTAAAGTGTTACTGTAGTAAAAGAAATTCTATAAAACAACATTTCTGTACAACATTTTTTTCCCCCGAACCATCAATTTCGTTATATGGAGGTCCAACTGTAATATTACAGTAATTTATCATATTAGCCTTTCAACTTTTTCTTACCATTTCTCATCATAAAATAAATCTTTCTCCGACCTAAATATATGGCGTGCCTATAGAGGCATTTAGTTGAACTAAATTTGGCTTTTTAACCAAACAATTTCTTTAATTTTTTTTTTTTTTTTTTTTTTTTTGCTGTTAACTAATCATATTATTCAATGTGAGAAAGGTTCACTAGATTTTAGAACAATAGAATTTATTGTGAAACAAATATCTTTATTGTAATCACTTTAAGCATATGCCAGTGGCGGCGGTAAGGCTTTAGGCCCTCCTGCACACTTTTAGTGGGGGCCCCTCTATCTCCTGTCCAGGGCCCACAGATCCCCGGGGCTCCCCCACATCGCGGGGCCCTTATCGCCGCCACTGGCATATGCAATTAGTAAATTATTTCTGACACTTGAGTATAGTGATAATTGATTCTGACACTTGAGTATAGTGTTATTGTGCTGTTATTTTTTTATTATAATATTCTGCTAAGTAATAAAAAGCCTTACTGATAAATAATACTTACTAATAAATAAATCACAGAGGCTGTCTTTTGTGGTGCACCACAAAAGGCAGTCTCTGTGATTTCTTTATTAGTAAGTATTTGAGGCTTTTTATTACTTACCCATGTGCACCACAAGAGGTGATACATCGGAACCCTTATCCACTATGAAGGGCAGGCACCAGATAACCCAGAACTCCTTTAATAATTTATTTTGCAAAGAAATTCGAAACTAAAAGAACAATTAATTTAAGGAATTAATCATAGGAAGTTAGTTCTGCAGAGTGAAAGTTTGAAACTTGACTCATTACCTTGAACTTGTAACACCTAACCTTGTCATGGTTAGTTAGCTCTTAATTATCATGAAATCTTTTGTGTTTTACCTTATTATCACATGTCCGCTCTTTCAGCTTTTACTCTGAAATGTAATTGAAACTAATAATCAATTCAACACAAACCTAATACTTTAAAGTTATAAAGATAAACTATTAAATTTTATCAAATGTTAGTATAAATATGCGGGTACTTCTTTATCTTAATTTTATTTATTTATTTATCTGTTTATTGTTTATTTATTATTAATTTATTTATCTTAATTTTAATCTTTATCTTAATTTTTTAAGATAAATCATGTGTATATTTACTTGATGGAGTTATACTTTACTGTGTAAAGAATCTATTTTAATAGTTAAATTATTGTTTTTTTTTTTAAATTTGGTTGCTTCTTTAAATTTGAAGAATAGAATATAGCCAAAAATCATGAATATGTGAATAATTTAAATAATGTAGTATTTAGAGTAAGTAATAGTTATAATTTATAATATAGTTGTAAATACAACTAAGTTAGTTATTTTTACTTATATTTCTTGGATTTTACTCATGCTGAATAAAACTCAAGAGTAAACTTGTTCAGTTTAGACAGCTCTTCAGATATTATTTTATTTATTATTTAGTCGTATACTGTTTCAATAATTGTAATTTTTTTTCTTACAGACCTCCAGCTAAGAGAACCATGTCTAAGGCTCTAACTCTAACAGCTGCTAGACGTGGAGGTGGAGTTGAAGAATTGTGGAGACATTCTAGAGAACCCATTAAACAACCTCTCCTTAGGAAACTTGCAGGCAAAGTGAGCACAAATTTCTTTCTCCTTTGTTCTTGCAGTGTTGATTAAGCATGTAAATGAAATTGGGAAGAACATTTAATTTTCATATACTTGGTAGATAGGAAGAAGAAAAATCATAAAAATTAGCTTAATATTTTCTTAATGTATAGTTTAATTATTATTATTAAGAATTAAATTTAATTTAGCAACTGCTAAAGTATATATCTGAGAGAGTTAGTGAGGTATGGTCAGAAGAAAAAATATAAAAAAAATGTAAGTTAAAAGCCCTTATATGTAAGCTACCCTGAAGATGTAAATATATTTTACGAAACTAGTTGGTAAACAAATTTTTTCTTCAGACCGTACCTCACTAACTCTCTCATATATTATTAAGAATGTCAATTATTAATAATTGTAATGTCAATTGTGTCATGTAATTAAGTCAAATCATATCTGGGAATCAAAATTATGAGTATTATTACTGAAATATGCATTATTAAAAAAGATGGGAGAAGTACAGATAGAATGCACCTCATTGCTGACCATTGAGCAGAGCTTATGTGTTTATTGGCCCTTATTTATAAATAGTGATTCACTATTGACTGAGGGGTGACTATTGACTTTGGTCAATAGTCACCCCTCAGTTATCCCCCTGCTCAGTTATCTATGAATCAAGTTTAAGGTCATTACTTTGATCCCATGTCTTGGTTTTATGGTTTACTTGGCTCACTATTGATGAAGCTGCATTCACTTCGGCGGTATATTAGAGTGTGAAATGGCTCAACTCAAGCAAATGATTTTTCCTCCTCGTTCTGCTAAAGGTGCTAAGTTCTCGGTCTACTAAAGTTCTCTATTATTAGAAAGTATTGTCTACTGACATGGCCCAACAAGTTATGCTAAATTTTGTTGCGTTTCTCTTTTTGTTTCAAAGTTTGTACTTTTCTTTACAAGTTTTAAAGTATTTCTACTTAAGTCGTAGTTTTTTTGTTTTTTTTTAAAAAAAAGAAAAAGTTATTTGAATATTAATTTTCACTTAATTTAATTAAAATGTTTTTTTTTTTTTGTTTTTTTTAAGTTATTTTAATACTAATTTTCACATTAAAATGTTTTTTGTTTGAAATTCTCAGGAGGAGTTAGCGGAAGAAGCCTGCTATGCTTTCACAGCCTTATTGAAATACTGCGGTGATTTACCAGCCAAAAGAAGACTTGGAAATGAATACACCGATCAAATATTTGAATCTCCCCTTAAACATGTAAAGCTAATGTTTTAGTTCTAATATTCTTACATTTTAATAACATTCATTGAAAATTCAAGTAGTTATCAATAGATATTCCTAATTTTTTCAAATGAATATATTAATAATGACCATTTTAATGAAGGCTTGACCATTAACAGGACACCTTAAAAAATAAAATGCAAGAAGATGCTGACCAAAATAGACAAACTTTTATGATTGTTACAACATTTTATAAATTTGCAATATTTTTTTCTCTACTTAATCCTCTAGCACATGTCCCATTTTTATTAACTGTTCTTTGTTTCTGTTATTCATATTACTGTAGAGCATTGATTGTCTAAATATCTAATGACTAAATAACAAGTTCTTCCAATTAAGTACTTTTACTATTAATTTCTTTTCAATTTATGATAAGGTTTATCTCAACAGTCTTTGGTAGAGCCTGACCTCTTGAACATTGACATCTAACTCTGTCTTTCAGGGTATTGAGGTAGGTGAGGGGTTACAGACTCGTGTGAAACCAAGGTTATTATTAATATATCTTTGAATCCTAGGGAGGCCAAGCATGTTTCACACTGCTGAATCATATTAAGTGGTTGTGTGAAGCGGCTGATCCCCTTTCATTCTGTAATAAACCAGTTGATGGTGGTTGGGGTTTGCTCTAATGGACTCGGATAGGTGATCTATGTCTTCTAGTGTCCTGAGCCTTCAGGATTGATTTGGGTTCAGCCTTGGGTCAAGGAAAAACTCTGTCATGGGCTGCAATTCTCCAGTTCTAAATTTAAGAGTCTGTAGATTCTTCTCAGCTGAATTCAACCACCTTAGTAGACCTGCTTTTTTCCCATTTCTATCAACTTTTGTTTGCATCGCACTTACCCTAGCCATTTCAGTCACTTATAGTTCTGTACTATATAAATCAAAATTGAGTTTAAAACTCACTTATCTTAAAGTTTTTAATATTTTCTTCTCTTGGGTCTTTTTTTCAGGAAATCCTTAGAGATGAAATTTACTGTCAGTTGATGAGACAGCTTACTGATAATAGGAATCGTCTGAGCGAAGAAAGAGGATGGGAACTCATGTGGCTTGCAACTGGATTATTTGCTTGCAGTCAGAACTTACTCAAGGTAATTCACAGTTTTTTTTTATTATTTATTATTTTTTTTTCATTCCAAAATAAACTTGCTTAAGACTTGTAAGACAGACTCTTTTAATTCTGATATGTCTGTAATCCCTATTTTTTACAGAGAATATGTTGCAGATTCTATTTTTTTCTGATTTCTCTGATTTGTGTATCTTGATTCTTTGTTTGATTGATTGTTAATTAGGAGTTAAGCTTATTCTTAAGAACAAGAAGGCACCCAATAGCTCAGGATTCTCTTCAGAGGCTGCAAAAGACCATTAGAAATGGACAGAGGAAGTATCCTCCTCATCAAGTTGAAGTAGAGGCCATCCAACATAAAACCACCCAGATATTCCATAAAGTTTATTTTCCTGATGACACTGATGAGGTATAATGTTATAGATATTGTTTTTTTTTTTTTTTTTGTGTGTTTTTTTCTTAAAAGTGTTGACATCTAATTTTGTTGTGTCTGCTAGTCATAACTAATATTTATAATTAGTTCCATTGTTATACAGAAATAAAAAAAAAGTGTGTGTGTAAAATTGAGTTCTTTTGCTTTCTTATTTCACCTTGCGAACAAATGACTCATTTAGTTAGTGAATTTATTCCCTGTTTGATTTCATTGCTTGAAAAGAAACACCTTTAATGAATGAAAATGGAGTAACATTTTAATTATTGTTTATTGTTAACATTAAGAACAAATGCATAGTTAAATCAGGGTATAATATTTTTCATTATCTTTTTACAGGCTTTTGAAGTAGACTCTTCGACTAGAGCCAAAGATTTTTGTGCCAATATTGCCCAAAGATTAAATCTGAGATCTTGTGAAGGTTTCAGTTTATTTGTTAAAATTGCCGATAAGGTCATATCAGTGCCTGAAACAGATTTCTTCTTTGACTTTGTTCGACATCTTACCGATTGGATCAAGAAAGCAAGACCATCAAGAGACGGTAGGCATTTGTTTCTACATTTCAAAAACAAGTTAAAAATTTATAAAAAGTGTTGTGTGATTTACTTGGGTAAATATATAATATTATTACAATTAATAATGGTTGCTTTGATTGCCTATTCATATCGTTACCACATTCTTGAAGTGATAAATTTTAAATGGTCACTTTTTAAAACAAGTCTCTGTATTATTATACACACTTTTAAGCTTTAGTCATAAGAAAGGCTTTGGTTTTTTAATTTTACAGTTAGTCACTCTATGGATAGCAGTCTTATTGGGAATATTGTATTAATTTGCTCATCCTTGAATTAGGCCTTGTCCATGTTATTGCTATTATCATCCTATTATTGTAAAAAATTCAATAGATGGCAAAAAATGATGAATTATTTAGTCTTCTAGTAGAGACCATTCGGGTGTAGGTTTCAACATTGCTTAGCAGCTTTATTTTATGTTGTTAACAACATTACCAGTTAATGTTGACACTTCTTTAGAACAACTTGTAGTATTATGTTACCCTGCTAATATTGTTATTTATAAAGAAGACATTTACTCCCTTGAAAATGGCCCTAGCACCCAAGATTTAACATTGGGATCAGTTACCCCCAGAATGGTTAGAACTTCTTCATCATTATTCTAGCCTAAATAGTTATTAATTGTAATTTATTTTTCCAGTTAAGGTGGTTAAACATATCAAATATTTAGTAAACTGGAACGGAGCACTAACTTAACTTGAAATTGAGACTGTAATTATTACATAGGTTTTTAAATTACCTTCATTCATTGTTTTTAAATGTTAACTCGCTAATTTCATTTGTTTATGATAAAAAATGAAGTAATATGCAATTTAATTGTTTTTAATTCTAGGTACCTTGCCACAATTTACATACCAAGTATTTTTCATGAAGAAACTTTGGACCAACACTGTACCTGGAAAAGACCGGAATGCCGATTTGATTTTCCACTTCCACCAGGAACTTCCCAAATTATTAAGAGGTAAATATCAAATTACAATTATTATGATAGTAAAACTAGAAAAATTCATTTATAAATTAAGATTATGTGGCTTAGCTTTGAAATGTCCGACGATAACTTGAGTAATTCTTGACCGATTTTGATGAAATTTGGTAGACATGTTCATTTTACCAATGCCCAGAACGAGTTCGTTGGACAACGTTATCCGTCCAAGTGTTCACGTGTAACGCTCACGTAAACGTGAACTTCAAATTTAAAATTGGAATTTTAGGCCAGGAAAAAAATCAAACTTCATCTATTCAATAAGACAAACCGTTTTTTCAATTACAATTTTTTAGTAAAACCAACAGTGACACCGCTATGAAGTGTTAAAGATCGCTAAAATTATTATTAGTTTTTAGACAATAAACAATATAAAAAAAGTAAGATAACAATAAAGTAGATGATAGGATGCGAGGAAGCTATGTGCCACACTAATTGGCAGTCTAATTTTTTTTTATTATTATAATAGTCTCCTTTCTTTTCTGTCACTGATGGACATTTTATAGGATGTAGTTTTTATTATTCTATTGTTTGTAGACATAATTTTTTTTGTAAGATGATTTAATCCACTTTCATCTCCTCTAAACATTTATTTTCTTTTTGCAATGAATCCATTCTTTCACTGTAATTTTTANAGAAATCATAATTTACATAATGGGTATGCTTACTCATCTACAAAACCCTAAAAAGTACTTGGACTAAGTACTTCCCTGTGATTTTTTAATTTTACAGTTAGTCACTCTATGGATAGCAGTCTTATTGGGAATATTGTATTAATTTGCTCATCCTTGAATTAGGCCTTGTCCATGTTATTGCTATTCTCATCCTATTATTGTAAAAAATTCAATAGATGGCAAAAAATGATGAATTATTTAGTCTTCTAGTAGAGACCATTCGGGTGTAGGTTTCAACATTGCTTAGCAGCTTTATTTTATGTTGTTAACAACATTACCAGTTAATGTTGACACTTCTTTAGAACAACTTGTAGTATTATGTTACCCTGCTAATATTGTTATTTATAAAGAAGACATTTACTCCCTTGAAAATGGCCCTAGCACCCAAGATTTAACATTGGGATCAGTTACCCCCAGAATGGTTAGAACTTCTTCATCATTATTCTAGCCTAAATAGTTATTAATTGTAATTTATTTTTCCAGTTAAGGTGGTTAAACATATCAAATATTTAGTAAACTGGAACGGAGCACTAACTTAACTTGAAATTGAGACTGTAATTATTACATAGGTTTTTAAATTACCTTCATTCATTGTTTTTAAATGTTAACTCGCTAATTTCATTTGTTTATGATAAAAAATGAAGTAATATGCAATTTAATTGTTTTTAATTCTAGGTACCTTGCCACAATTTACATACCAAGTATTTTTCATGAAGAAACTTTGGACCAACACTGTACCTGGAAAAGACCGGAATGCCGATTTGATTTTCCACTTCCACCAGGAACTTCCCAAATTATTAAGAGGTAAATATCAAATTACAATTATTATGATAGTAAAACTAGAAAAATTCATTTATAAATTAAGATTATGTGGCTTAGCTTTGAAATGTCCGACGATAACTTGAGTAATTCTTGACCGATTTTGATGAAATTTGGTAGACATGTTCATTTTACCAATGCCCAGAACGAGTTCGTTGGACAACGTTATCCGTCCAAGTGTTCACGTGTAACGCTCACGTAAACGTGAACTTCAAATTTAAAATTGGAATTTTAGGCCAGGAAAAAAATCAAACTTCATCTATTCAATAAGACAAACCGTTTTTTCAATTACAATTTTTTAGTAAAACCAACAGTGACACCGCTATGAAGTGTTAAAGATCGCTAAAATTATTATTAGTTTTTAGACAATAAACAATATAAAAAAAGTAAGATAACAATAAAGTAGATGATAGGATGCGAGGAAGCTATGTGCCACACTAATTGGCAGTCTAATTTTTTTTTATTATTATAATAGTCTCCTTTCTTTTCTGTCACTGATGGACATTTTATAGGATGTAGTTTTTATTATTCTATTGTTTGTAGACATAATTTTTTTTGTAAGATGATTTAATCCACTTTCATCTCCTCTAAACATTTATTTTCTTTTTGCAATGAATCCATTCTTTCACTGTAATTTTTATCAAAATTATTGTGTTATGAAAATAGATGTTGTAGATGTAAAAATATATGTTTTGGGTTTTTTTTTTAGAGTGTTCTATAAACGATTGGTAAATTCAATGATTTACCTGTAATTTATTTAAATACATCTGTTGGTTAGTTTTTTGGAATAATTTTTAAGAGATTGTACAGATTAATTTATTGGTGGATAATTTGAAGTGATTTATTGCTGTGAATGTGTTTGTAAGGAACCATTCTTCTTATATTGATTTCTCATAACAGCAAATTAGCCTTTTTTTGGTAGTCTCATTTAAATATGTAAAAAAGCATTTTAAAAGAATTTTTCCAGCATGCATTAGAACTTTTATTAATATCATTTATGATATATTTTTCTCAGGTTATCATAAATGCTCAAAAGAAGAAGCTTCGAGGTTAGCAGCTCTTGTGTACCGTGTGAGGTTTGGTGAAAGTAAACAAGAATTACAAGCTATTCCGTGAGTACTTTACTACAATATAATTAAGATTGAATCCGTTGTATGATGTTTCCTATAACTCCAGATACTGCGAAGAATTTATTTTCTTTCCCCCTAAAAATAAATTATTTGTGAATTTAATTGACAAAGAATTTTAGACTGTAGTATATATTTATAATTAATTATAATACCAGGTAATGTCAAATGACGCCCTTTACTGGTCAGGAATCGAACCCGGACATTCTGAGCCACTTATTACGGCAATTTAATTATTCAAGTATTTTGTTGTAACATTTATTAATGAATCAAACTATTATCGATTTTGCGTTTAATTCTGTATATTTTTATGCTATAACAATGTAAATCTTACAAAAATTAACCTTTAAATGCAGAAAATGAGTACTATACTTTTTTTCTTCTTTGATTGTTCATTTATTTTGTTTTATTTTATTTCCAGTCAAATGATTAGGGAACTAATTCCTTCAGATCTAATTAAAATCCAAAGTGCTGCTGAATGGAAAAGAGCAATTGTCGCTGCTTATATTCAAGATGCAGGTAAAGTTTATTTTTAGCGTTTATTATTATTTTTATTATATTAATATTAATTATAATATTGAAATTATGCATTGATTTGCCTTTTTCTTATACTTTTACAGGCTATTAAACATTTTTAATTGCCACAGCATTATATATATTGTTGCATTTCAAGTCTCTGATAGTCCTTTCAACAAAATTAAAAATAATCTGGTATTAAATGCTTGTTTATTTAAGCATGGTTTGTGTGGAGTTAGAGTGCTATTTGATATTTGGGGGAAAAATGCATTTTAAAAGGCTTCTTTTTGTGGCAATTATGTTACCATTTTGCTAACTTAAATTTTGGAATGTCAAGGCTTAAATTTTAAAACTATTATTGCAAATCTTGAAGACCCCCTTGCTTCAAGTCAGTGGCTATTTTTCTCATTGGTCCTAGAGACTCATTGATCCTAGTAGCTTCGGTTACAGGAGATTGACTGTTTGGTCTCTGTCCAAGCCGAAGATAGACTTTCAAAATTAATTAGAATTTCTTTGATCATCAAGTAACAAACATAACTGACATTGGTTATGATTAAAGGTATTATTGATCAAAGTGATTCACGAATAAAAATGTTCAATTTGTTCCTCCTTCCAGGAGCATGTTTATGATACTATACTCCTGAATAATAGTCTAAATTAAATAGCTTAAAGGAAATAAAATGATATGGATTCTTGGTTTATCCAGTTAAAGGTGCTGGTAGAATATGGTAACTTCTCGTTTTTTTATTTTTAATTTCCGGCAGATCAACCCCTTACTGAGCATTTTTCTCCAATCAATTACTCCTCTAAAATCTGGATATTTTCACAATGTTTATTGCTGTGGTTGAAGGTATGCTCTGCTGGTAATATTGATTGGGCTTTTGTTTGATGTTTTTATTTATTATTTATTTATTTATTTTTTTTGTAAATATAGTTACATGTTCAAATTAATTATTTCATTCTCCTTTTATTTTAATGAACTAATGTTTTTATAAATCTTGTTTAGGTATGAGTCCTGAAGATGCCAAAATCACATTCCTCAAGATTATCTACAGGTGGCCTACATTTGGCTCTGCATTTTTTGAAGTGAAACAAACTACTGAACCTAATTATCCAGAAATGCTTCTGATTGCCATCAACAAACATGGAGTTAGTCTTATACATCCTCAAACTAAGGTAACATCATGTGTATTTTTATATTTTTTGGTTTTGAAATAAAATAGTATGAGCATTGTTATCCTTTATGATATTTTATTTGGTAAATTTATTATTAAGCTTTCAATTGATAGGAGCTATTTAATATTTGCTGTTTTCTACATAATTAATTTATTATTTTGGTTCAGGGTTAAATTTATCTATAAACGATCTTACACTTAAAATCAATCTCTTAATTTAGCATTAGGCCCAGTGTCTTTTGCAATTACAAATAAAAATATTTTTTCTTTTAAAATAAAATTCGTTTAGTGTATACAATAGCAAGTTTTTTTACTTTGCAAAGAAAGCAAAGGAAATTTTCAAGCAATTTAATAAAATCTGTTTAAAATCCACTAATTCCAAATTATTGATAGGTTCATGATCATGTTCCATCTTTCTTTTTTCATTTAATTATAATATATCTCAATTTACTAAAATTTTGTATGATTTACTAAAAAAAAAAAAAAAAAAAAAAAAAAAAAAAAAAAAAAAAAAAAANAAAATTAATACAGCATAAGTACATACTTTAATAATAATATTATATTTTTCAAAATATATTCAAAATGCCCTAAAAAAAAAAAATGTTTCCAACTATAAATAATAAAATTAATATGAGTATTTTAACTTTATGCTCCATTCTGTAAAAATAAACATTATAAAACTAAACTAAATCACCAGAACAATTGTTTATTATAATTATAAAATAATGAATATTACGAAGTGCAAAATTACCTTGCCAATGGGAGTGAAATCTCAGCTAAATTTAAGGTCTTGATTCTTGCCAACAAATGGTATGTATTTTAGGTTTCTTTTTTAACCAATGATAATAATATTTACTTCAATTGTGATAACAGTTTAATTATCTATATTATTATTTTTTTTTTTTTAATTAATTATAATTATTAAATTATAACTATCAAAACCACATATTAAAAACCTTGTGAAATTCCTTTTGTCAGCCACTCTTTGCTACTCCATTTCCTGTTGTTACTCATTTTCAAACACCTTTGTTATTCATTTCAATCTTCCTTTTCAAATGTTTAGGTGTCATTTGATATTTTAGGTCTCACTAATATGATCAGGCTATTTTCACTTGGCTCTAAATCCTCTTATACTGCCTTCTGTCTACACTTCTTCCCATTTTTGCTGATATCTTTTTGCTTTTTTTGTATCATACTTTGCACCACTCTCCGGCTTTTCCTCGAGGTATAATTTTTGCATTAGGCTATTCAAGAAACTCTTATATAGTCTAAAACTTTTTTTTTACAGCCAATCTAAAATAAAATAACTATCCTTTTTCTGTGTTCTTCCTGTCCTTTTTATATCCAGTACTTAACCTTGGTAAATTTATTAAATATTTGCTGTTTTCTATATACTTAATTTATTATTTTGGTTCAGGGTTTAACCTCTGTTTAATAAACATTAAATTCTTATTGATAATGTTATTCAACTAAAAATGTTATGTCCAATTGTAACCTGGCACTTAATAAAATCATGTCACACTGTTTCTCCTGCTTCTTTTGGATGTAATTTTTAATAAGTAATTAATTTACTGAACAGGACATTCTGGTAACACATCCATTTACGAGGATATCAAACTGGTCTTCTGGCAACACTTACTTCCACATGACCATTGGAAACTTGGTGAGAGGCTCCAAACTGCTCTGCGAAACTTCACTTGGGTACAAAATGGATGACCTTTTGACCTCTTATATCTCCCTCATGCTAAGTAATATGAATAAGCAGAGGAGTCTTAGGATTAAATAACAACCATGACAATAAAACATACATCACAAATAATTATCTTCCAAGTCCTAAAAAGTTATTATACATTAGGGAAGTTCCTATTATTTACTGTTATACATTATTTGATGTCCATTCAATTTACAAAAATAAGAAATATAAATAAAAAAAACTCTGAATAAACATTACTTTTTATAGTTTTTTCCAGCTGTATATATTTTGTCAGTTGTATATCACACAATATTTGTCTACTTATTAAATTTTGCTTACGACGATTAAATAATCATTTAGGAATGATAAGAACTTCCCGTGAATAACATGTGCTACTTTTTTATTTTAATTTTATTTATTTATTTGCTTTGTTATAAAATTCCAAAGCATTCATTTTTAAAAAAATAAATTGAAGCCAATGAGCTCTGCTAAGTTATTATTTTAATTTTTTTGTTTTATTATGCTATTATATTTATTTCATATAGGTATCTGATGAATTTTAATTTATATAAATATAAAATATTATCATTTTTCTTTTTTGTTAAATTATTTAATTATTGTTGTCCTTATAAATACCAAACTTTTTAAATGTAAATAAATTATATTTTTTAAAATACATTATTTAAAAACTTAGGAATTTTGTATAAAGAAAGAAATATTGTAAAGAAAGAGGTTTTAATTTTTAAAATCTATGTATTTTACTTTTCTTTGTTATTTAACCAATAAAATATTTATATTTTGTGACATTTCATTTTATTTGTAAAAATTAATTTTGTCTGGAATATAATGACTGTGCACCCATTCAAGCTCTACCTAGACACACGAAATTGTGACATCCAATCTGTTGAAGCAGCAATTTATAAACTTCATTTTACAACATTAAATATAGAATATTATTATATCAGGTAACTACAACATATTGATTGACCCGATCCGGTGTTTTGTGAAGCTTTAGCTCCCAGTTGAAACATCAGCTATAATATTAAATCTATCTGTTTGAATCTCATCAGTAGTAATGATGATGATGTTCCTGAATTTTCCTCAATAAAAGTAAGTTCCAGTGTGAAAAACTGTGGTATGATGTAAAGTAATTAGATCATGAAAACCATTACAAGGAAAAAACACCTTTCTCCAATCAGCTGAGTTACTTTTTATTCGAAGATTTGAGCAATACATCCACATAGAAACAAAGCTTTTCTAGAAGAAATCTGACAAGCCTCAATTTCAACTACAAATTTAAATAATATTTAAATTGTAAAAATTGAAAAGTTTACGGTAAAAATAGGTATCTCAAATTTTTGTGTCATGAGTATACATTCAGGTTGTACAAAACAATACTTCTACAAATTGGTGCAAGTTGAACTTAGTTATTTAGCAGATGAAGATTTCGGTCTTGTTCATTATAGTGTGAAATGTTATAACTTTTTTAGATTACAGAAAACGAATTGAAACATTTTCTTTTTGTAGCATTCCTTAAAATTATTATTTTTGTATAATTTTTTTGTCTCTTTAATTTTGTATTCCAATTTATTATCATATTAAGTTGTACTGTTGTACACCTCCTTGATGAACTGTATCACATTTTATTGTTTAATTCTAACTAAAGAGTGCATTACACTTGCTAAGTGCATTTTGCTGATGAACCAGTTAATGTATGAAGTACTGTCGGTGTTTAACCTAGTTGCAAGTGAGCAGATCCAGCCAAAATTGTGGATAGACACGTGCTCTATTTTCTTAACCGAGTACTTAGTAAAAAGCCTAAGCACTCAGTAGGTGTTATGCTACCTTTAGAACATTAACTTATATCTCTTTAACACACACACCAATGATCCTTTTTGTTATAACAATTCATTTTCTGTTAAAAAACTTTTCAAGGAAACCTTGAGGTACACTATGAGGAATATAGGAACGGACCGGAAGTAGTATTGTTGAGCTTTGATTATAATTACCTCTTTTCCTTAGGAAGTGAGAAAACAGTGTGAGCTCCTTCTCACTCATAAACTCTTCGCAATTGAATAACTATTATGACCTATAAAATATACTTCTTAGTAAGGATGCTAATGTGTATCGCATGACATTCTGCCTAGATTATCACTAGTTAACTGATTAAAATTACCTTCTTTTTTTTTATTAAAGGTCGATCAAGAAGTCATGGAAATCTTAGGAGTGCGCTAGTGTTGTTGTTTGTATAGTCAGTTTTTAATAAAATAGACCACTTTCAAAAAACACAGTATTGTTCTTTTGTTATAAATAATTTTATTTTGATAACTTCTATATTTTTGCAACAGGCCACACTGTACCTTACCTAATAATCACTAAGAAATCACAAATAATAATAATATACTATACGATAATATATTTATATTATTATTTATTAATTATTAATAATAATATTCTTTAAATCTAAATCGATTTTCTTCTTTCTTAATCTATTTTTTTTCTTCCTCTTTATTTCTGAATTTGATTTGGATTTAGGATAGTTGTGACTATAATTTTTACTGTATTTTTACAAACAAAACAGGAAACATTTTCCTCATATTGGAAACCTTCCTGTTGTTATTTGTGAGATTTGACAAAACTGCGCATGTCGTACAAACTAGAAATGGGTATTGTCTTAGCACCCGACTGTACTGACTTTGGCAATACTCGGAAGTTCCGACTTTAAACGAAGCTAAGCTTTCAGTTTCTCCCATGTTCATGACTTCTTGGATGACCTTTAAGGTATGTGGATAAAAAACCTTCTCTTTCTCAAATATTGTAAGATCTTTCTAATCAACTTCCACTTGAAAACAGTTTTGATACAACATTCAATAAGTCTTAAATGCACCATCAATAATTTTCTTTGACTTAATTTCTATTGCTCCTAGTTCAGAATAGGGACCTACCAGTTGGAATTATTACGTGTAATTCTTGTAACTTCAATCCATGTTTTTTTTCCAAATTTCTTCACTACTTTCTCAACCACCCTATTTCAGGAATTTTGATTGATTGATAATAATAAGGTAATTACAATCTGCAATATTGGGCTTTCAATATTTTTTGTATAATATATAATAATCAAGAGCAACACTGGTAATCTTTCATCAAATAGAAGTTGCTATGTTTCATTTTAGGCTTTGTTAATTTGAACATCAATTAGATATTGAGGCTTCAAAATAAGTGGCTAGTTGGACTCTGTGAAACTGATATGACTTATTATCAACTTTTTATGCAAATGAATTGCTTATGACTAGGCACTGTATGGCTCTACTTGATGCAAGGCAATATATATTGAATATTAAGAAAATAGTTAATCATTATTATGTTCATCGACTGTGTTTTTCTCCAGTGTGTGATAGCGACTCATCATAGAATAGGTGTAGTTCAATAACCAAACAACGTCTTCACACAAAATAATTGTATTTGTAACAATTTGACCGGTTTCGGCTGTTCTAAAGCAGCCTTCTTCAGATAATCTTGACTTGATGTTACTGTATTGACTTCATAAATACAAGTGAAATACATCATAAATATACATATACACATATTAGTCCAGTTATTTTAGAAAAAAATATAGCTTCTTTCCAAAAAAATAGAAGCCAATTTTTTTTTTTTTTTTTTCATTGATCGCTTCATTTTGACCTTCTGAACAACATATCCAAAATCAACGAGATCGTTGTCGTGTTAAAAGTTATTCAAGGGCAAAGGTCAACAAATTCGGTTATTTGTGAATAGCTCGTTTCCAATGGCTCGGACACCAATCTAGGTGGTTATAAAAATTAAAGATCACAAANTTCAAATTTTCAAATAATACAAATTTTGGGAGTAGTTATACCCGCACCTGACCAGCCCCCCCCTCCTCCTCCTTTTTTACCTCCCTACTTGGCCACGCCCCCCTACCTCGAGCATCGATACACACTACCTGTCAGAGTATCTCGTTCACGTACCTCATCGAAGTAAATACATGCCCCCACCACCTAAGCATCGATATATGCCCCACACTACCTGTCAGAGTATCTCGTTCACGTACCTCATCGAAGTATATACATGTCTGATTTCGTCCACATTGACCTGTGTACACGATTATCCCCCCTACTTAAGCCACGCCCCCTTAGTCTTCCCGTTCTCGATCTTCACCTGTTACCCCCACCACCTCTATTAACGACTGTACCTTAACATCCATCATATTTTAACCGAGTACGCAAGATTTTGTCGAATTCTCGTTCCTCACCTGCATCTTTGCCTGACCGCTGATCCTGCACAGACGGTGTCTCGATACATACTGAGAGATGAGGGGGGTATACACGGGTATTTGTAACGTCGTCTAATGTATGTAAACAACGACAGTCGGTGTAAACAGTCTACAGTAATTGTAGAATGTTTTGTAAATCAGATAGCGATTAATGACCTAAAAATCGTAAATAATAGCATCAGTTGGTGTAAATGGTAATTGATAAAAGGTTTACAGGCATCAGTACTGGGTCGTATCATATCCTACCTTTTGTGTAAACAGTAACCGTAGAATGTTATCCTATGCATTGTAAACCACATGGTGTGTTCTAAAATAATATTTGTAACAGAATTTTATCTATGACGGTTTTATCTAACATCCTACAAACTTTTACAAACAGATGGAATTTTTACTACAGCGTATGTACCGATATCTCTTACCACGCAACTAATACATCTGTTTATGTTTGTTCTACCCCAATTAACATATTTCTAAAGACCGCGTATTACAATTATTATACAACATACTAATAATCTAACTCAGCGGTCAAATATTTAATTTATATCGCGTTCTAGGAAATAACACTCTAGAGTTAAAATTATCAACACCTTATACTATATTGTTATCATTTACACTAAAATACTACTATACATCTGTCTAGACATTCCAAAGATAAAACTATCATTTGTATGGAATTTAAAAAAAACAATGACGAGATCATGCGTTCGAATACTAGTGAAGCAACTATGATTTTATTTAAACTGTAAAAGGTTTCCGTTACGAAATATATTTTCATATGGCAATAAGATAGTGTATGATCTCTATTTATCGTTAAAACTTGATAGATAATTCGAACTGAGATTAATTAAAAATAATTAAACGATCTACATAACAAAGAATATTAAGTATTAACAGGAAGCGGTTAGAAGAGAGACAGGATGTAGATAAGACTCTACACGAATTATAAGCTATAAATTAATAAAAAGTATACTACAAGATGAATAACCAAAGGTCTGAAACGATAGACAAGCCATGGGTTTAGAAACAAGATCACACCCACGCACAGGATACATGACAGGATGTAGATAACATTTTACGGTAATTCTAACGTGTAAATCAAGAAAGATAAGCAGGGAGGCGGCCAACCACACGTCTGAAACGATGGAACTCTGCCTAGTAAGACGCAACTAGGTACAACATTGTTCAAGGCCACAGGTATATAAAGGGGCGATCAGTGATAAACCGTCATTCATACGTGAATACACCAACCGTACACATCAGTGCTTCCGCTATTGATAACTATCGTTCAAATGGAGAAGTTTATTATCGTGAAAGACATTTTAAAGAAAGTGCGTCGTTTCGGTCTTACGGGTAGGACCATCGATTTTAAAATCAATCAACCGCCTCAAGATAGAGGCGTAACGTGTAGAGTCCGTAACGTGGATGAAAGATGCCGTAAAAGAGATTGTTCAGAAGAGTACAGAAGGTGTTTTACCAGATGATCAGGTCGGTTTCTCCTTTTGTTCCAAAGACTATAGTAGAGGAGATGGTTGAATGAATTTCCAGAAAGCATCGACTGTCACCTTAGACGCACTCTGGAAGACCATCGAGGGGATCTACCAGTCGAACTCTACATCTCTCGACGTTGAAGAGTTCTGCCTAAGAACGACGACCGTCCGTATGCCTACAGGAAAAGGTAGAGTACGTTCGTACAATACCTTTGCAGAGGAATGCCGGCAACGTAAAGGTATCGTTGTTATAAACAATCACAATAACCTTTGTCTACCAAGAGCACTAGTAGTTGCCATGGCCCACGTGATCAAAGATCCTGATTACGAAAAAATAAGGCGTGATGTTGGGAAAGGACAGACTACGAGGACCCACCAACTCCTTTAGTCTTCAGGTGTGCGGATACCTGAAGAGGGTGCTGGAATTACAGAACTTCAACTATTCCAACAATTCCTCAAAGACTTCAAGATCGTTGTTTACAAATATGGTTCTAAAGGAAGGGAGGTTATTTTTCAAGGACACGGTGACGGACCAAGACTAAATATATTGTACCACAAGGGTCATTACAACACCATAACATCCCTTACATCCACCTTTATGTGCAGCTATTTTTGTGAGACATGTTTCGTACCATACGAGCACAAAAATCAACACCGATGCGGAGGTACCTGTCCATCCTGCCAACAATCACCGAAATGCCCTCAGGACAAACAATTAAAATGTGAGAGCTGTAACAGATTTTTCCGTGGTGAAAAATGTTTTGAAAACCATAAAACCAGCATCTGTTCTGAAATAAAACGATGTGAAACATGTCTACACACCGTAAGAAGAGACCGGAAACACACCTGCGACGAGATTTTCTGCAAAATATGTAAGAAACATCAACCGAAAGGACACCTATGTTTTATGCACACCTGTGGCGGAAAACCTAGGCATGACGACCTACTCTTTGTTTTCTACGATCTGGAGACAAGATAGGAGACACGCTTTAAAGAAGGTCTACTACATGAACCAAACTTGTGCGTTTTTAAGCAATGCTGCGACAACTGTATAGACACTGATAAAATAGTATGCGGTTTGAGGTTACAGGTTGTAAAATCACACGATGTAATAACTCCATTTCTTCATCATATTATGACAATAATTAGAAAAAAGTTTAAAAAGGTTGTTGTTATACGCCGGCGGATTTGATCACCAATTCTTGCTAAATTATATGTTGACAAAAACAGACCTCACACCTGAACTAATCACAAAAGGTACTAAACTAGTTTTAATGAGCGTTGGTAATGTACGATTTATCGATAGTTTAAATTATTTTCCTATGGCTTTATCGAAATTACCCAAGGTTTTTGGTCTAACAGAGTTAAAAAAAGGCTACTTTCCTCATCTGTTCAATAAAATAGAAAACGAAAACTATGTAGGTCCTCTCCCACCTTTCGCATCATATTCACCCGGTAATATGAAAATAAACGAGTATGAAAATTTTTTTACAATGGTACGAAGAACATAAAAACGATACATTTGATATGAAACAAGAGATAGTAGATTACTGTATATCGGATGTAGAAATTCTGACGCAATCGTGTTTGTAATTTCGGAAATTATTAATACAAGAAGGTAATGTTTGTCCTTTTACTGAGGCCTGTACATTACCCTCAGCATGTAACAAGGTATTTGCGACGTAACTTTTTGAAACCGAATACTGTTGGTATTATACCCAAAAACGGATATAGGTGGAGAAATAATCAATCCATAATAGGCATTAAATGGTTATTGTGGGAAGAACATATCAGGAATATAGATATTGTGCATGCTGCAAAAAATAAAGAAGTTACACTATCGGGTGTAACCGTGGACGGTTATTGTAAAGAAACAAACCAGATTTTTGAATTTTATGGCTGCTATTTCCACGGCTGTAAATCATGCTCAGAATATAATCGTTCGCAAAAATCTCATGATAACCCCGCCGAGTCACCAGAAAGTCGTTATGAAGCCACGATGGTAAGGGCTCAACGATTACGCAGCCTCGGTTACGAGGTTATTGAAAAGTGGGAATGTTGTTTTCGTAGGGAGTTACAAACCAATAAAACAATGTTAGATTATGTAGAAAAACACTCTCTTTTGACCAACCTACCTCTCAAACCTCGTGACGCATTCTATGGGGGAAGAACTGAGGCGATGAGAATGCATTACAGAATTGAAGGTAACGAGAAAATTAAATACATGGACATCTGCTCATTATACCCTTATGTTAACAAATACGGTAAATATCCAATAGGACACCCGGAGGTATTTGTGGGAGAAGATTGTAAACACCAAGATTTAAACCAGATCGAAGGACTTATCAAATGTAAAATATTACCACCGCAATTTCTTTACCACCCTGTATTGCCTGCTAAAATTAATAACAAGTTTATGTTTCCTTTGTGCCGGGCGTGCTGTATCGAAATGCAAAACGGGAAAGAATGTGACCATAAGGAGGATGAAAGATCATTAACTGGAACATGGGTCATAAGTGAAGTTCGTAAAAGTTTAGAAAAAGGTTAAAAACTACTAGACATTTACGAGATATGGAAATACGAGGTAGTACAGTATGATAAAAAGAACAATACGGAAGGGGTCTTTTCAGAGTATATCAGTAAATTTTTAAAAATAAAACAGGAAGCGTCCGGCTGGCCCTCTGACTGTCATACAGAGGAAGATAAGAATAAATACGTGACTGAATACTTTGACAAGGAGGGTGTAAAACTCAACCCTGAGGCGATATCTTTTAATCCAAGCCTAAGAATCATAGGGAAGATGGTTATCACTAGTATGTGGGGAAAAACTGGCCAAAAAGAGAATCAAGGGAAAACCTGTATCATAAATGACCCGGGGAAGTTTTTTAAACTGATGGCTGATCCTGCCATTAATATAAACACCATACTCCCTGTAAACGACACAACTCTGATTGTAAACTGGGAGTACAAAGAGGATGCTTACGATATCCTGACTACAGTAAATGTATCGCTAGCAGCGTTCACTACTGCACATGCCCGACTCGAACTGTACAACTACCTGGAAAAACTTGACGATAGAGTACTATACTGCGATACCGATAGTGTTATCTATGTGTCAAGACCAGACAAATACGAAGTAGAAACAGGAGATTTTCTAGGTTGTATGACTAATGAATTAGTCGAGTACGGTAA
Organism: Gerris buenoi; assembly: GCA_001010745.2. Lineage (NCBI taxonomy): Eukaryota > Metazoa > Arthropoda > Insecta > Hemiptera > Gerridae > Gerris > Gerris buenoi. The sequence goes on from KZ654041.1 coordinate 27,424, forward strand.
TGATAGTTATATCACAGAGTTTGTTTCAGGGGGCCCAAAAAATTACGCGTATAATGTATACAATCCGATAGAAGATAAAAATTATCAAACCTGTAAAGTTAAAGGGATTACAATAAATAAAGAAAGCAGTAGTAACGTGAATTTTGGAAAGTTAAAAGATATGGTGATACATGATGAACAACCAGTATAATATATCTGCCAAAACAAAATTAGAAGGACAAATCAACACCAAATTTATACCCGAGAGGAAAAGAAGATTTTTAGATTACAATTTAATAAACGAAAACTAACCGAGGACTATAACTCAACACCTTGGGGGTTTAAAAAATGTAAAATTTAACCTCAAACTGTATTTTATATAACAATGTTTACACTAAGTTTAACCTTAGATGCTCTATATTATCATTCGATGTAAATACTTATTAGGTGCAACGGCGCAATACCGATTTGAAAATTTTTATAATTATTGTTATGCATGTATGTTTGTAAAATTGTATATTGTCAATAAACGGCAATTAATATAAATACTTATTATGTAAAAACATAAATTTGTGTAAAATATATGTATTAAACTAACGTGTTTTTATTATTTTCAAAACTATTCCTGATCATAGTTATAATTAATAATGGCTGAAACACCTATTCGTATACATACGGTCATTCTCAGCCGAGAAAGAACGTCAGCAAAATATCTAAGAAGGAGAAGAAATCACTGCAGGATAGATGGCGACAGTGGAATAAGTTGATTACAAAAATATTTTAATCAACAAGTTTTTATTCATTTTCTTCTCAGACAATAACTAGTATGCTATCTTGAACTACCGACATATTGGATTTGGAATGACGTCATTTGTTCCTTGATTTATATTTATTAAGAAATTTACCTTGTTCAATAAGAAATTAGACTGACTTTTCTAAACAGTTCTCAGTCAGTTGTCTGTGAAAGGTAGCTTTACTTTTTAAGTTTAAGGTAGTATCCATGCTACGGGGATTTAAATCAAATAATTATAGCTAGCTTTACTTTGTACTAATAGTATTGTTATTCATTCTAATTATTGTTACCTTTATTAATAATCGTTATTACCATTTCTACCAATTACTTTCAATAAATTTTGAAAGAAACAGGATTATTATTTTTGTTGTAATATAAACATTCAATCGTCATGAATGTTACCATTATATTATTATTAAAAACACTCTTTAAATTTACAATTTTAATTAAATTCAGTAATTGGGCTCAATTATCAGTGGGTATAGTATTTAGAGCTGGATGAAGAATATTTTGCCATAATTTTAAAATAAGACTAATTAGTTTGAAATTAAGATCTGGAAATTAAATTTTTGGTAACACTCCTGACTAAATCTATATTTAGAGCTCCTTTTCAATGTTTTATAACACCATACTCATATTTTAATGAACTTATGATTCTCTTTGATGATTTATTGCAATACAGACATATTTAACGAAATTATAATAAACAAAAATTAAAACTTCAGTAACACTCATGACGTACAAGACCTATATAAGTGAACAAAATCAAAATTATTTATAAATAAAAACAAAACTATAATAGTGGTATGACTGAAAATTTATAAGTATTTTGACTATAAATGATTTAAAAATATTCGAGTGCTGTCCAGGGAAGAAATCAAAAGCGGTATTTTTTTGAATGACCCATACAGCTGATGGTATGCTAGGACATGGTGAAAATTTGTACTGAATTCGGTAGCGTTGCTCGCCTTAAGAGTTCGAACGCATGGTGATAAGTGTTCGAACGCATGGAATTGAACGGGTGTTCGAACGCATGGTGATAGGCGTTCAAACGCATGGAATTGAACGGGTGTTCGAACGCATGGAATTGAACGGGTGTTTGAACGCATGGAATTGAACGGGTGTTCGAACGCATGGTGATAGGCGTTCAAAGCATGGAATTGAACGGGTGTTCGAACGCATGGTGATAGGCGTTCAAACGCATGGAATTGAACGGGTGTTCGAACGCATGGAATTAAACGGGTGTTCAAACGCATGGTGATAGGCGTTCAAACGTATGGAATTGAACGGGTGTTCGAACGCATGGAATTGAACGGGTGTTCAAACGCATGGTGATAGGCGTTCAAACGCATGTTGATAAGCGTTCGATCGGAGAATAATGCTCAAACGCGTGACGAACGGTCTCAGCTGATGATGAACACCCCATATTGCTGAGTCGTATTTACATGGGTTTTACAAGGATAAATTTAGTTGTTTATTTTATTAAGTTTTCTGTTTTATCGTACATTGTGTTTATCAGGCAGGATGGAAAAAAGAGCACAAATAGTACAACACGATAAGAAACATATCTTGTAGAAACAATCCACATCTACCCACATAAATGTCATAATTATCACAACAGCTATTATCGGTGCGTCCTGTAACTATAGGATATCCTGCTACAATAGGGTATCTGGCTCCAAAATATGGTATCAAAAAACAGTGTGGGCGTATGGAGGGGGCATATTTCTGGTATATATCCACAAATAAGTTGTATGTACGTTCAGTCTTTGCCAGACACACACAAACGATGTTTCCCTATTTGTTATCACCCGCTTTAACTCATTATACATGTCCACCGGTCCGGTGGACATATATAACTCTTACTGTACCGCATACGGTCCGTATGCGGTACAGTAAGAGTTCACGCTCCTTGTCAATACGCTCACAAAAAAGTGTAAATTTTTACATATTTTTAACTGAACATTCTTTTGATCATAACATAATATTATTCCTGTATGGTCCTCCATACTGTATGGTCTTGCTATCATCAGCCTAAGGAGAGATCACCAGACAGAATTAGCAGGTATTGTAAAGCTTAGTTTTAAAATGTGTTATAATGCTTTGTAAATCTATTATTTAAATTATACATGGTTTGCTAATATAAATTGTATATTTCTAGATAATCAGAATACTCTCTACGGAATCAAAAACATAATGACGTGTGATCATCAGTATGAGACACAGAGTTAGCAGGTAATTGTAAAACTTAGTTTAATGTTTTATAATATTTGTAAAATAACTTTAAAATTATATATACACATTACTAATATAGATGTTATATGTCTAGATAAGTAGAACACTTTCTACGGATCAACAGCGTTCATCAATCTGGGTCATCACAACGAGCTGTATACAACCTGTGATGAGCCAGAGGAAACACCGCTCATGTGAAGCCCTCACAAAAAACAAGTCTCATGTGAAGCCATCTGAACCAGGTATGGTGAACAAGTTTAGGTGTTAATAATACAGTAAAATCGGGTGTTTCATATACACCATAAAAGTTTAATAGCTTCAACTTTATTTAATAATTACGTATGAATTTATTCACAATGTATCCGAGTAATTTTCGTTTTTGATGAAAATCGTACGATTCTGACATATATCGGTAAATACTGATATATGACCTATTACCGACGTCAGAAATGTACGTACGATAACAAGCTTAATATATTTTCACACGATCTATCAGTTTTTACTGTATTATTTCTCTTCATATTAGATCCGGTGATCAAAATAAGATCATATTTAAAACGAATATTTTAAAACATGCCACGAATTATTGCACTTTTACAAAATAAAATTGTGTATGCCACCCTTGAACGAGTAACTGTTATCACGCCTTTGTAAAATATCATTCCTTTTTAAAATAATATAATATTTAATACCGGTATCCAAAAATTCAGTTATACATATGTATCTGTCAATGTCTTTAAGACGCTCCTATGCATAGGTTTTAAATTAATAAATTTCTCATACTATCGACCTCTTCATGATTTATTACCGAAACTACAAACTGTGTATATGTATTGTCTTCTATATGTCCATCAATTGGTTAAGTGTTTGTGCGGTAACCCACTGGTATCCACAGCAACGATACTTATTATTGTTTTATATATCTCCTTGCGGGTTTAAACTTGTTAAAGAATTTACCCCTTTTTGTAAATAGTTGATTTATTTAGCCGTTGTTGTAAAATACGCGTTTTTCTTACCGTTTTTCTGAGATGTAAATTATATCTAAAGCTCTCGCCCATAGATGTTTTTTTTGGCAATAACATACCCGTAATTTTAATGTTGGTGGGTAGCATACACAGTTCTTGTTTTACTCCTAAGTATTTAGCTGACTGATTTACGTTATATGTATTACTCGAAAATAGGTGGTAAAACACACAAATGTTAGAGGTAGAGTAGTGTATAAATTATTAGAAACGAATTTATCATTCGTAATATATCATAATAGAAAATTTATGATTATTGTAATACTATATACACAATTATATAATTTTAAAAATCTCTATGAAATAATTCACTATCTGTCTATACGGGTTTATACACCGAGTAAATAATAATTATCATTTACTTTATCTGACTATTTGTTTATTCCATTTTAAACAAGCTTGTAAGACTAAAATATTTATATTATTTTAATTTCAAGTTATTTTACTAAGTCGACTAAGTGTATTTAACTGACTATACATTATATTTGTAAATCTATTGTTACTGTTAGTGAATAATTGTCTGTAAGAGATTGATTAGTAAGCTCTGTACTAGCAACTCATTGTAAATGAGCAGCCTCTCAAACGTTTTATTTAATAAATATATAATCATCACTGGTCAAAAAGAATAATTACTGGGTCAAAAGTTGCGCTTTCACTGTCCGGAGGTTAAAATGTATTACTTGCACTCCTCATAATTAAATCTACAACCGCATACATTTTCTATAGATTAAATGCATCATCGCGGTGAGCTCAGATTCTTGGACGACCTTTTTAGTGAGGAGAAATTTAAATACATTATAAAAAAAGGTCACGATAGTTACGTCCCAGCCCTATTTTACCTTATTAATCATGTATAAAATGTAAAAGATTTAATATCTAGCTACGAATCTAGATAGGAAATATAATGTATTTTGATACTAAATATAATTTCTTTCTCATTTGGAGTAATTGGTAGGATTTCAGTGTTTACAGTTGACAGAATAATTCCGGTCTAAAGTTAGTCTTCTCGTTTTCTGAAGAAAGCCTCGGTCACAAAATGTTCTTCAAATCGTAGGGCGTACTTTTATTAAATGTCACAAAGTTACCATTAATTTTAGTACTTAAAATCGTGTTTAAAGCTTTTTAATATTTTTGCTAATACATCAGTAGTATATAGAAAACTTATNCAGAGTAAATAATAATTATCATTTACTTTATCTGACTATTTGTTTATTCCGTTTTAAACAAGGTTGTAAGTCTAAAATATTTATATTATTTTTAATTTCAAGTTATTTTACTAAGTCGACTAAGTGTATTTAACTGACTATACATTATATTTGTAAATCTATTGTTACTTGTAGTGAATTATTGTCTGTAAGAGATTGATTAGTAAGCTCTGTACTAGCAACTCATTATAAATGAGCATCCTCTCAAATATTTTATTTAATAAATATATAATCATCACTGGTCAAAAAGAATAATTACTGGGTCAAAAGTGGTGCTTTTACTGTCCGGAGGTTAAAATGTATTACTTGCACTCCTCATAATTAAATCTACAACCCGCATACATTTTCTATAGATTAAATGCATCATCGCGGTGAGCTCAGATTTTTGAATGCCCTTTTTAGGGAGGAGAAATTTAAATACATTATAAAAGGTCACGATAGTTACGTTCCAGTCCTATTTTACCTTATTAATCATGTATAAAATGTAAAAGATTTAATATCTAGCTACGAATCTAGATAGGAAATATAATGTATTTTGATACTAAATATAATTTCTTTCTCATTTGGAGTAATTGGTAGGATTTCAGTGTTTACAGTTGACAGAATAATTCCGGTCTAAAGTTAGTCTTCTCGTTTTCTGAAGAAAGCCTCGGTCACAAAATGTTCTTCAAATCGTAGGGCGTACTTTTATTAAATGTCACAAAGTTACCATTAATTTTAGTACTTAAAATCGTGTTTAAAGCTTTTTAATATTTTTGCTAATACATCAGTAGTATATAGAAAACTTATGCTTCCTTTGATAGCATTAATACATTAGGGCGGCTTGGTCACCATGTTTTAGCTAATAAACCACAATAGTTACTTGTCCGATAGTTATTTTTCACATACATATTTGTTGAATAGAGGTTCATCGTCAAAATGAAGCACTAGTTGGCTCAGAATTTTTAATATACCCTTTAATTATTTATCATTCCCAACTTTAGATTAAAAGTTACCATTACATTACGTGTCACGGACCATAAATTAAATTTAAATAGGTTATTTTTAAATAAAATTTCGTCCTCTTCAGTGGTGTGTACAATGACTTATTTTAGAAATTATAGCTAACCAGCTAACAAATTTTATGACCAGGAAATTTAATTAAAAGGAACATGAACCGTAACTATCGTTACAAATTATAATTAATATGACAAATTAAAATCAATGTTAGGAATACCATTAGTGGACAATAATATTGGTTTGAGTCTGAGTGGTGATCTCAAGGTGGTAATTATCATTTTGCCAATCGGTAAGGTGAAGAAAAGTCCGGTAGCTGTTGTGACTAAAACTTGACTTTTTTATTTAAATTTTTAAAAATAGTATAACTTAAATCCCGCGACCCGCATACATAATCTCGTTGTATAGATGTTCAGCTTCAATTAAACACTAGCTAAATCAAATCTGATGTCACTTTTTTGAAAATGACCCTACAAACAGTATAACGACCTGATTAAAGGTGTAAATTAAAAGAAGTATCTCGCTACTATAAATTTATTATCAAAATAAAATTTATAATTAATATTGTACTGACTGGCGACAGAGGCTTTATTGACAAATTACAAAGCGGAAATATCCTCCATTAANATAAAGGGTTGATCAGAATCGTCAAAGTGTCACTTTTTTGAAAATGACCCTACAAACAGTATAACGACCTGATTAAAGGTGTAAATTAAAAGAAGTATCTCGCTACTATAAATTTATTTTCAAAATAAAATTTATAATTAATATTGTACTGACTGGCGACAGAGGCTTTATTGACAAATTACAAAGCGGAAATATCCTCCATTAAAGGATTCTTATAAATACAGCATAATAATCAAAGACAATTGTTAAATATATAAATTAAGTTAAGATGGGGGGTAAAGTTGTTCGCGTCCGTACTATAAGTACACGTGCCCCCTGGTTAAAACTAAATGAACAACAGCCTAAAAAGTATATGTAGATTAATTTCTTCTTAGAAATTGGCCTTTTATTCATCTTTTTCCCGGATTTTGTGAACTGCATCATGAGGTTTTAAAATACCATCGGCACTGCTTTTCAATATATCCGGGTGTCTTTTAAAAAAAACGTTTATACCATTTGTCGCCAGGTCTGTTGTTTGCAAACAGGTTTCTCCATGGAGATTCGCTAAGAATTGTAATTCTGCCTTTAATATCTTTTTTTAATATCTAGGTTTAACAACGATCCTACTTCGATGTCTTTAATTATTCTATTTTTTATTTCTAGTTCTTCTCCATAATTCAAGATCGTTTTAGGCCCCATCTTTCTTTCTATTGGCACTTTATTATTTATTTTTTTACTTTGTGTGATTTTAGGTATTGAAAATAGTTTTGATTTTTTGTTTAAAGACATTCCATTTTTTATTTCCTCCAATGACTTTCTTAAATCTTCCTCTGAATATAAATATCGATGATATACCTTTCGAAACATTGTGGACGGCAAGTCTGCTTTAACTAAGATCAAATTTAATATATGTAAAAGAAAACAAAGTCACAATTACTCATATATAATAACAGGTGCTTCGTCAACCGACTGTGCATGTGTACTACACGTTCTAACGAGTAACGCATCAAACATGTAATCAACAGTTGTCATTTGTGAACGAATTTAAAAAGAAAACTTGCGATTTGAACTAAACATATATGTGCCTTCAGAAAATATATGTCTACAAACTTTTGATGATATAACCAGGATTATCTGATTAAATATATAGTGTTTTTATGTGTTTTCTAAAGCTTTTATTTTTCTTTATTCAAATAAAATGTTATAATTATTCTATATTCGCTAGTGCAGCGAAATAGTTATTTATGCACCTAGGGAGTAAAGTAAGCCATTATTCCCTGAGCGAAAAAGTTGATTCTTGAGGCGAAGCCGAAGGAATCATGTCCCTAATTCCCGAGGCGAAGCCGAGGGAATTAGACTTTTTAATTCCCGAGGCGTAGCCAAGGGAATAACGCTAATTAGCTCCCGAGGTGAAGCCGAGGGAGATAATTATCGCGAAAGGAATAATGGCACTTTACTCACGAGGTACATACAATATTTTATCTCCTGTAGGAAGTAGATACACATTTTCGTTCATTGCACAGTTTTTATTTATTATTTTAATAAATAACAATAATTATAAACACTTTTAATAGCAGATATAAGAGATTCAGTATTAAAAACAAATAAGAATTGGAATTAAACTCAAATAGAAGGTTACTTAGATGCAGGTTATAAACATAGATAAACATGGTCATAAAAGCAGTGACGCCAACCTGATTTCAACATCTTCATTACATTAACCATTCATTTTCTACTATTTATAAAATAATTAAGTTGCAATCTTTACTTTTTCGCCCTACTTTTTACTTTTTCTCCCTACTTTTTGATTCAGGGATGAAAAGACCTGTTTTAGTCCCTCTAAACTAATTCAAAATCATTACTTTTTTACCCTACTGGAGATAAAATAATACTTGAGGTCATTGTACGTAGAATGAACTAGATCTGTCCACTAAGTTTATATTACAACAAATATTATACACAGTATTTTAAAGCTTTAATCATCTCTAAAATATCTTTAACTTTCATTATTATATCTTTCTCAAGCATTTTAATCGCAAGACAATCTAAGGTACGCATTTAACTTGATGAAAAAAATTATTTTAAATTTTAGTAGAAATAGTAAAATATTGCTACTTACAAACTAATAATAATTTAGAAATATATGTTATTAATCGTATAGTTAAAGTTGTTATTATAAATTATTTTTTGTAGATGGATAAAACTTCAGATATGATAATATGTGAATATGATCCTTCACATGTTGTTAAAATATTCAAATACCCCTATCATATTGGAAAATGCCATTCAAATATAGCTATTGAAAGAGGAAATAGTTTAAACAAAAAAAATAAAGGTGTCGATGAATACAAGACGTTTAGGTCTTATACTCATTAATACAGTGTCAAAAGAAAAAATCTCATATCCCGAACCCCTATCTTCGGGTTTTTCTTGTACCCCTCACAGCAAACTAATTGAAATTAAATGCGAAGAAACATGGGATTAACTGTAAGTACTTAAATTAAAAATTAATAAATAGTTAAAATGTAATATTATTTAAGAAATTATAGTTAATATAATGTATGTAACTGTTTTTCAAAAAGGCATTTACACAAATTAATTAATTTGTATGAACATTATACTTGATTTTCCAGATGACAGAATGGCTTAAAGACAAAGTTTTTGACAACTAGTAGAGCTAGACTGAAGACATACTCAAAGATGAAAACACACACAATGAAAAAATATAAAATTTCCTGAATATTGTATAATTTACAATGTTTGTACGTGCATATTTATATATATTGTTTAAAATCTTTTAAACAACTAATGTGTAAATTTTTTGTAATAACTAATGTCTTTTTTTTTTTTTTTTTTTTTTTTTTTTTTTTTTTTTTTTTTTTTTTTTTTTTTTTTTTTTTTT